>APFE030010860.1:1453-105744 GCA_000404065.3 Pinus taeda
CAACAAGGTTTTTCAAAAGGTTCAGCAGATAGCAATCTTTATATAAAAATTGAAAATAACAAATTGCTAATACTTGTTGTGTATGTAGATGATATTATCTTTGGCAGCAATGAAGAAGCTATGAGTCAAATCTTTGCCATGGTGATGTAGAAAGAATTTGAAATGTCCTTGCTTGGAGAAATGACATATTTTCTTAGATTGCAAATCCAACAAAATGAAAGCGGTATCTTCTTGTCTCAAACCAAGTACCTCAAGCAGATTCTGAAGAAGTATGGCATGGAAGATGCAAAACCAGTATGTACCCCCATGGTTACAGGATGCAGACTTAGTGTAAATGATGAATCAGTAGCAGTACATCAGCCCACCTACAGGTCTATGATTGGAAGTCTACTTTATTTGACAGGTACCCAACCAGACATCATGCATGCAGTGGGAATAGTTGGAAGATTTCAGGCAAATCCAAAGGAAACTCATCTTTAGGCAGTGAAGAGAATTTTCAAGTACCTTCAAGGAACTCAAAAGTATGGCTTATGGTATCCTAGAGATACAGATCTCACACTTCATGCTTACACAGATGCAGATTGGGCTGGAAGCGTGGATGACAGGAAGAGCACAAGTGGTGGTGCATTCTTTATGGTTCCAGATTAGTATCTTGGTTCAGCAAGAAACATAGTTCGATTGCTTTATCTACTGCTGAAGCGGAATATGTGGCTACTGCATCTTGCTGCACTCAACTCCTTTGGATGGTGCAGACCTTGCAGGATTTTCAAATCACTTATACACCACCTATCTCCATCTTATGTGATAATAGAAGTGCAATAAACATTTCAAAGAATCCAGTCATGCATTCAAAGACCAAGCACATACCGATCAAATATCACTTTCTCAGGGAACAAGTGCTTGAACAAAAGGTCAAGTTGGAGTATGTTCCTTCGAAGGAATAAGTTACTGATATTCTTACCAAACCATTGCCCAGGGAGACCTTTGAATACCTCAGGCAAACGCTGGGGGTAGTTGATGCATCATCTTATTGTTGAATCTCATATGTTGGTTGTATGCGAGGTTTATATGGGGTATATGCGTACATTTGGTGGTTTATGGATTGGTCGTAGATCGAATGGCACAGGTTTAGGGGGAGCACATATAATGCATTGTTGCCATTATGATAGCACAAAAGGAGAACATGGATGCTGATCTAAACATGGCTGCAATATGTCTCTATCTCTTTCATTGGTCATGGTGGATTATGGTCCTTCTTGAAGAAATTTATGGTGGATTATGGATCTGGTCAGGGGGCGCATTATCAGCAGAACAAAGACTTATGCATGATATCAGGGGGAGCATAACCCTTTTCCCTTGATGTCAAAGGGGGAGAATGATGTTGAGGATCTTGAGGTCGCCATTAAGTCCAAAGTGGGAGATTGTTGGCATTATGATTCTGGTTTGGTACTATGGCACAGGTGTTGTACCTGATGGCAACTCACTCTTGTGACAGATCTCAGTTCAGGCACTCAAAATCATGAAAATTACAATACCCGCAGGTACGCCGACCAAGGAGTGCGTACATGCACGCATGTGATATGTTCAGAAGGTGCGGAGCCCGGTTTCACTCTCTCCAATGCATAAAAGTGCGTACACGTGGGAATTTTCATGAATGGCTCATGGTATTAGTCCGACAGTTTTTGATCCTATGGTTTTGGTTCGTGGTATTGCATCTAAAGGTATTGATCCCAAGTATTGGGTTCATGGTATTGTGTTAGTATGGTTTTGGACCATGGTATTGTGAAAGGCTTGCCTATAAAAAGGAAAGAAGATCACTTGGCTAGACACTTATGAAATTTGAATATCTTAAGATCTGAAATTTTGGGTGATTGGTTTTAAAAGCTAGATCTAAATCAAGGAGAAAACTTAAGGCGAATCTATAGATATGTTGTGATATCTCAGGGGCATGAACAAATCTGTGGATCTGACTGATTGTGGCACTTTGGAGGACTATTAATTAGGCCCCAATCATAAGTCCGCAGGCGATCTAAAGGCGCAATGCGGGGGTACGCAACACACAAGAAGGCACAGTGTGGGGTACACAGAGTAGGAGAAAGAGAACTGCGGGGGGCACACAACTCAGCGAAAAGCACAGTGCGAGGTACGCATGTCAGAAAAAGGCACAGTGCAGAGGTACACTGTAAGTCAGATAGTAAAGGTGCAGATCTGAGCAGAAGTACGAAGAGCAGAAGAACGACGAGTGCAGATCTGCGCAGTTTAGTCTCATAAGTGCTGCGGATATACGCAGGCCCCTATTGGTGAAGTTGCAGATTTATCTTGAAACATTTGTTGACTGTATTTTATCTATTGCTACAGAATTCTGGGTTTAGATTTCTGGTATTACTTTTCTGTTTACAACATTTTGAAGAGTTGGGTGATTCATTGGTTTATTGTATAAGGAGATTGGGTGATTTGCTTGTACTTGATGATTATTTGATCTTCTTGGATCCAGTTTGAAAATTCATGAAACGTGGTCCTTAAAGAAGTAAAAAGAGCAAAGGGGGTTGTAGCTCCCTTCCAGGAGAAACTAGAAAAGGAGAGAGTTGTAGCTCTCTGCAGGTTGTAGCTTGTGTACTGGTAAAGGACTGCACCAGTACAAAATCATTGTAAAAGAAGTTTCTAATTGAAAGAAGATAGAGACATATTGCAGGAGGTGGATTTCACCCACATTGGCTTTCCACCTTATATCTGGTGTTCTTTGGTGTGACTATCTGTGTTTCTTGTTTATGCTCATTATTATCTGGTACTGACATACAAGTTAATGATCAATATCTGAAGATTAAATTAAAGTATAAATCAGGAAGACATATTGAAAAGAAATTGATAATACTGATTCACCCCCCCTATCAGTATTATTTCCAACGCTCTTTTCACACAATAAAATTTTAATCTAGGTATTCAAATATTTCATTTACTTACCTCACAGTCCTTTGAAAAAGAGCTGCTCTGCCTTGCTGTAGCTAACTGAGGTATAAACCACGAACTCAGTCACAAATCCTCCTGTGACGTGGTCGAGCCAATGATCGACAATGTGGGAAATCTTATCCTCAGATGATTCCAATCTTTGTACTAGCTTCGGGGTCCAAACAATAGGACCGTCAAGTTTCCACCTTCCTTGGCTATCTGCTAGCTTCACGATCCACTCATATAGCTCAACTAGAAAGGAAAAAAAAAAGATCTTGTGGATCTCCGTATGTAGGTACCTGTACAGCCACAATGCCTTTATCAATCGTGGGTTTCTCTTCTCCTACGACATGAATTCATGCATCTTCCTATCCAACCAGACCCCAATCTCTTTCTTAATTGGATTCTAGTGATACGACATCACACATCTCATATGTGGATTCCTGGCAACATAACCATTTGTTGGCTTGTGGGGGCCTGACCTAGGTTCAAGGTTATTTAGACAAACAAATCCCTACAGTACTGGCCCTTTTGACATCACCTCATGAAGTGTGGACCAAAGTCTCACCCGCAACAGTATGGGGGGATGCTAGAACCAATTTTGCACACCCTGAGATGGTTGTGATGTTGGTTTATTCATTCTATTCTTGCCTTCACATAGGTGACTTATTTATAGGGCTTGCCAAACTAGCCCCCTATTCCGTCCTTTAGTACCTCCGTGAAAGGGTACGATTAATTTTCACGTAGCCCTAACCTATAGCTCAGGTACTTTCACGTTGTTATGGTAGCGTACCGTACAGATTCCCAAACTAGCTTAAGTATCTAACTTATCTTATTATACAATCATAGTTAGCATCGCATAAATAGATGTTCTTAGTTGTATTCACTTAACCAGCATAATTACACACATTCACGCATCATATAAGCATTATAAATGAAATTCATACATAGCATGTCAAGATGCATTAACAGGAACAAAGACACAAAATTTGTAGAATACTTCGCATTATTGATATATTTCAAGTGATTACAGACTCTAGCTACCCTGCACACATAGTTGCAAGGGTCCACGCACTTAGCTGCAGACCTCCACCCTAGGCCTCTGCGCACTTAGTTGTAGAGCCTCTACCTATGCTATGACCCGAAACTTAGACTTATTACTTCAGAGCTATTACTATCTAACTTTCTACCATGATATGACTCTCAAGATACTTAGAGCTTAGCTCATTTTATACAATCCCATTGTCCATGGACCATGGGTAGATATTTTATAGATGACTTTAAAGAATAAGGGTGGACAACCCTTTATGACACATGACACCTTTGTGCTCCGCAACTACAAAATGCAAAGACTTTACTATTTTATTATAAAATTCAACCCAAAACATGGGCTTTTAGCTCCAAAACTGTCCTTGGGGGATCCTGTTCCTAGCACGTTCCCAAGTCTAGTTTGGTAGTACATTAGTGTGATATCCTAAGTCTAAAATTATCTAGTCCATGTCAAAATCACCAATTTGTGTTGTCAACTGCATCTCCCTACCATTCCTCTTCTTACTTTGGTTCACCTTATTCAATGCGCATTGTTCTGGTACCGGGTTTTCCTTACTAACATAGTTATCTATCAGTTCTTGTAGCCATTCATCTTCCTTCTGATCCCTCAGTAGCTTCATGCATGTTTGCAGAAATGACTTCAAACACCATGAGATTAGAGTCCTTTGTCACAGTAAGTTCTTCAAATTTATCTTTTCGAGGGACTATTTGTTTATGATTTTTAGACATAGGAGCACCTGGATCCATAAAATGTTTTTTTTTTGTCTCCATAAACGTCTCCTTTTCTCTTTGTATGTCAAATCCAACATTCTTCTCACCAGCCCCATGAACCCATGTATCAGATTTTGCTTCTACCTTGTCTTCACCAGTGGCTATACCACTTCATGTGACTATATTGACACTAGGATTGTCTTCATGTGGCTCAGATCTCATCATCTGAATGTTTTTGGTTCTTCTTTCCCTGCATCTTTACTATTAATATAGGACAATATTATATAACATGATCAAATTGCTTAGATTATTGACAAGAAGGATAAGTTGGATTTTGATAGTCACACACAAAATGTCTTGGTTCTCCACAATTGTAGCAGATGATTTGGCTCTTCATGATGCAATTAAAATAGTATTACAAAGGATCAAATCATAGATAATCATGAACACAGAAACATATGAATATACAAATAATTGCACAAAATTTCTCAAATACACTTTATTACTTCAGATCATCAATGAATACACTTCTTCTGACCCCATGCACATAATTGTGGGGGCCAGTGCACTCAGCTGCAGACTTACCAAGGTCTCCACACACTCAGCTACAAGAGCCTTCCCCTTTTCTATAATACAAAATTATAGACAAAATAGACTCAATATCTCATTCATCAACTTCCTTTCACTGCCTAATGACTTCTTGTTACAGATCCATTTGGGCACATCAAATCCAAACATTCAAATTAGTGATTTAGGACTCATTAAACCCTAAAATTAGTTGTTTCATGCCCTAAACAATTCAACCCTTTGAATTCCTCCTTTCCAGAAAGTTTCATGACTTGAAGACATCTAGAAATTGCCTCTAGAGGGGCCAGCGCAGGTAAGTCCTTAAGAAGGTGAGCTGCAAAGTAGCTAGGTCCACTACCAGGGTGCTCTGCAAAGCACTTAGGATTCCTTTCACCTGTGATAGGCGAGAATGAGTGAAATTCAAATAGGGTTTGGGAATATTCTTATATGGTGGATTCATCTAGAAGTTTCCTTGTCTTATCAACTAATATGAGCTCAAAAATGGATGAGGAATGAGTTAAGGATCATCCTATCCTCTCATCCCTTCCTCCATGGAACTAATTCTAAGTATGGAAGGCCATTCAATGTCACCATTAATGACAAAACCTCCTTCATATTCCTATAAATTGACCACTCATCTAAGTGATTAGGGGCTGGATTATGTTGAATTGTAAGGAGATAATGTTTCTATGAGACTTGACTTTGGAGAAAATGATGTGATGCCACAAGCTTGTCTTGCTTTTGATGTGATGTGGATGGGATCCAAGCTGGAGGAATGAATTTGAATCAGAAACTGATGGTTGTAATTCCTTCTTCTATCTAATAAAGTGTTTGAACCTTCTTTCCATATTTGTGTTCTTTCATAATGCTTATATGTATGAATTGCTTCTAATTTCTTTCATTTGTATTCAATGGATCATATGATTTGATCAGTTTTCATCTTTTGTTGTGTTGACAGGGTACTTTTCAAGCAGATTAAGTACAGTAAGGAGAGACGGAATCGATACAAGGGAGACGAGAGGAAAGTAGAACTACATGTAGGCCTTCTATCATGTCTTCTTATCTATTTCTTATAGGGAAAGTCTAAAACACTTTAAATTTTTTTTCTAGGCACAACTACTTGTCTAGTGAATTAGTATTTATCTGTAGATGCTAAATTCTCCAAAACAAATTGGTGACTACTATGGGGAAGAATCCTCTTTCCTAGTAGCTTATCCACCTCCTAAGAAATCCTTGTAGACTCCATTTGTGTTCATAGATTGTAATTCAACTGTTTACATTGAAAAAATTGGTCAAAACTGTGTCAAATTGCCTCTTGAAAAGGCTTATTGTCACCAGTGTAGGCTTGTGAGGGACACATTGCATTGCAGAGCATCCCTAGCTTAGGGACAATGCTCTGAAGCACACTGTCTCCCACTCTAGGGTGTGCTGATCCTCCTAGGATCATTTTCCCACCTTTGGAAAGAGTTTTTACCAAGTTTTCTCTGTTTGATTGTTTACTGATTGATAAGTGAATGTTATGTCTCTAAAAATGAGTGTTTATCTCCTGGTCTAGCCCAACTTTGATTGGATTTATTAATGCTTCTTCATGTTTTCTTTTTCATTATCGATAAATAGTCAAAGTAAGGATATAATTGATTAATCTTCATTTGAAAGAAAGTGTCGTAAAGTCTTCTCTTTCTTTGAATCTGAACTGTCATAAAAGTCTTCATTCATATGAAATATTGATTGATTATATGTGCACATTTCTTTTTTGTTCATATTCACATTAAGGGAATCGAAAATAAATGCATACATGTTGCATTGAAAAAGTTTGTGTGTGCTGATAGGAATAGTGTAGGGAAACTGCATTTAGATTGTGTTCTTTGCTCTTTGATCAAAAGAAATCTAATTGCTCTATCCCTAAATAGCTAGGATTTCATTGTTAAATTGAATGGAAAGAATGCTTCATGATAGTTGCATTCCTAGGAATTTTATAATACATCATGTGGTGAACTTGAAAGGAAAATTCCTAAGCAAGATCAACTTAAAATAAACATCAATTTACCTAATGGAGCATTGTCATTAACGATAACTTTAGCGGTTCTAGGCTAGAGATGTGTTCTAACATCGTAAAACAAAGCAGCTATCGCTAACTTGTCTGTAATACATCCCGAGTGCGATACCTCATTCCACGTACATGAGTATATCGTAGATCACCCATGTACCTTTGGGTATATAGGGCATTGTTGCAGTATGTAAAGTATATGGGAATGCTCTTACTGTGTAGTTTTGCATTAGATAACACTTATACGGACAGGGCCTCCACGTACCTTCGGGTATATATGGGAGGACAACTCTAGCTTGTTATCCATCCTTAAGTAACTGAGTCGGCTGCCTTGTAAACTGTGATACACCGAACATAGCATTTGGGGAGATTGCCTGCCCATACTTCTTGGTTATCTAGGAGGTATTCTGCAGTTCATAGTTGCTTGGTAAACCTTTTGCCTAGCATACCCCTTTTAGTTTATTTCTTTTTTGATAATAAAATCAATCAAAAACTGTGGAGGAACATCAACCCATACCTTTTCATTCGCAGAGAACAATGAGCAAACCGCCTTTACCTCCCGAAGCAACATCAATTCGGGCAAAGCAGTATCGCTTAACTGAGTCTAGTACATCAAGAACTCCTAGTTCTTCGTCTGAGTTACCTGAATCATCTATTTCGGTAAGTATAGAGACTCTAGTCACTCCAACTATTTTTGTCCCATCTATTTCTGAAGAAGAAGTTTCACAATTACCTGAGGACATTAGTACCGATCCTAGTGAAACAGTAACCGAGGTTGTTCAACAACAAGTTGATCGTCATCTTGAAATTTCTCAACAAGAAAGTACTTTTGAACTTGAATCAATTCAACTAGAAGTTGATCTAGAATCTATCCCAGTTCAAACAAAAGTTACATCTAAACCTTAATTTGTTCAGGAACCTATTTCTAAAACAGTTTTTCACTTACCCAAACATCTGGGCTTCGAATTTGAACATTCAAAAGTTGTTACTTTACCGAAAGACGATCAACCAGTAACCCCTAAGATATCAGTAACTATTGAAACTTCAACTTCATTAACACTAGAAATATTTTACGGACCTAACAATGAAGTTCATCCACCAAGGTTAATTGCTATAGATGAGGAGTTGGAAGAAGATTCCACACCTGGAACCCCATCTCACTTTGGGATTGGGCTTTACCTTTACCCTAATACTCCTAATTTTTCACTTCATTTGATCCTGCTTCATTTCAAGTACCCATCGATTCTTTAGGACAACTTTTGGGTCAGTTAACTATGGTTGAACAACTGTCAATATCTCAAAATGTATCGTTTGATGCAGCTACCATAGAATCTTCTGTTGTAACCCCTTCAATGTTTTCTACCACACCTGAGTCGCACCTGTATGGTGAATTGTCTATACCAGTTAGTTACCAATCATTGTCTAGAACCCACTCATGGGTTGCTTCTACACCATGGTCATCACCCATGTCTTCTACCAGAATTTTACCTGGTTCTTCTCTAATGGGAACTCAATAGTTTGATCCTACATATCAGTATCAAGCTGGGAAATCTGGTCAACAAATACCTATGTATCCATTAAATACTAGATTGCCACCATATCGAGAGAAATCTTCTTATTCACCGTATCCTCCTTATTCCAGAGGATTACCATATGGTAATTTCCTGCAATATTCAGGTCAATCTGGAATTAGAGTTTGTCAATTGAAACCAACAATGCCAGTTCAAACAAGGCTTGTGTATCCAACACAACCAATGTAAACTGTGTCAGTTATTGCTACTACACCTGTTGTTACTACTATACCACAGTCACAAGTTCAAAATGTTGTATTTGAACTGGTACAAACTGATCCTTCTACCCTGCAACCACAAGTTTCAAGTCAAGAACAATTTCCTCAAGTCGTTTTACAACAACCACTTGTTTCTGGAGTTTAGCAACAACCTCGGTTTAGTATACCCTTATCTGAACTGACCTAGGCTTACACTGGTATAGTTTATTCACAACATGGCCAACCTCTCGTTGCTGGACAATAATAACTCTTAAATCAATAGCAGTTGTACCAACAACAACAACAGTTGATTCAACAACCATGGTAGCTGCAATTTCAACAATCCCAATTCCAACAATTCCAACCCCAGTTTGGACTTGTTCCACAAGCTCAACCTGGTTTTGGTAAATCTCAAGCTTACCAAGGTCTTGGTCAACAAGGCTTTGTAGGTTATGGAAAACCACATATTCAACCTGGCTATCAACAACCACCTTATACTAGTTTTGTTCAACAACCATACCAAGGTTACCATATGCAGATGACCTATGTCAGTATGAAAAGACCTATTGCCCAGGAAATTCCATCATATCTATGGTATGATCAACCTAACTTGAATCGACAGTTGCCGTTTGTAGCAACTTTAGAATTACCATATTTAAATCGGCTCACTGATGATCCAATCTTATATTCACCTTGGTGGCTAATAATTCCACATAAGCTACCATTTTCCATTCCGAAATTTAACAGAAATCCTGGAGAAGACCCATCAAATCATGTCATGACCTTTCATTTGTGGTGTTCATCAAACTACTTAAATGATGATTCAATTAGACTTCATCTTTTCCAAAGAACACTTATTGGTCCGGCTGTTAAATGGTACATTGAATTACCAAGAGATTCTTTTGATAATTTCACCACATTAGCCACTACATTTTTGATCCACTTCTAGTTACCTATCAGATACAAGACTGGAACGAAACTCCTAACAAACTTTAAACAAACCACTGCTACCCATATATCAAATCATATTCATGAGTGGCGACGTCATCGTCAAATGGTTAAGACATATGTTCTTGATCAATTTTTAGCTGAGTGGTTCATAAAATCGTTGTTGCCATCAATCATTGAGGTTGTGGAAAAAGGTGTAGTTGTCACAGAAGAGAAAGTGATTGATCGTGTCCAATACTTGGACTTGATTTACGCATAATCTGACATGCTTTATGATAAAATTCCCAATGCACCTCGACTAGATTTCACTGTTCCCCCTCCTCCACAATCGAGTAAGGACTCTCATGCTGGCGATGGTGTGATCGGTTCCTCAAGCACACAAACAATAGGAAGACCATTTGGACAAACTCTTGCTATTTCCAATCAAACTACAATTGCATCAGAAAATACTCTTGCCTATGAGATTAATGTTGTGTCATCTAACAAAGGAAAAAATCCAAAGCAACTAGGGATCAAGAAAAAGGGAAAAACAAAAAGAAACAAGAAAATTCCCCTCTAGAGAAATCATCTGATTCCTCTACCTTAGCAAGGAAACCTCGTTATCCATGTTTGATATGTAATGACGAGCATTTTACAAGAGATTTTCCACACCACTTTGAGGTCTCTAAACTTTTAAATACTTCAAACACATCAGCAGTGTTGACTGATCCATTTCCAACCCCGGAGACACATTTGGTTGCAATAGACCATGCTTCCACATCCCAAGTACTCATGTTATCCATCACAAAGCTGCAAAACAAAGTTTTGGTGTCAGCGAGAAACAAAGATTATGGAAATCCGTCATCATCATCGAATACTTAGGCCATTGATCAACCTAATCCTTCAACTTCAACTTCATCTAAAGTTGTTCCACCCATTGTACATGAATTGACAATAAAACCACCAAAGAGAGTTGTGCACAAATCAACATTCAACCCTCACGCTCGAGCAAATCAAAATTATAACACAGTGGAAGATCTTTCTCAATTGCCTTCTGCTATGTTGACAGTCAAGGTGTTGCAAAATTTTCCCTCCCAGAAGCAGGCTTTACTATCAGCAATACGTGGAATAGATCCTATGGATTCAAATCTTGTGGTTTTTAACCATTCAGAATATTCACCACAGTTACTGGCGTAGTTAGCTTTCCTAATCCAAGTAAAAGCTCTCAACAAGAATGTTCACCAAACTATTATTTATTAGGGGGCATCTACTTGCATTATGTCCATGAGATGTTGGAAAACACTTGGTTCACCGCCATTTTCATGATCACCAACCAGGTTGAAAGCTTTTGATGGAAGAACACATACTCCATGTGGGATTTTTAGTAACCTGCAAATCAAACTAGGAGAAAAAATAGTTACTGATGAAGTTGAGGTAGTTGACGGACCCCTCGATTACAACATTTTACTAGGAAGGCCTTGGGTATATGCTATTGCTGTTGTGATTTCCACATACTTTTGTACTATCGCATTCCCTTTCAAGGGTGGAATCACAGTCATCGATCAACTAGACTTCTTTGCAAATAGTTCATAGGCTATGGGAAGCATTCCATTGGTACACGGAACGTTGCTGTCACTTCAAAGTGTTGGAGTAGGTCTCTTTGAATATCCTTTCCTAATGGGTACTTTTAACCTCCCATCACCATCTGATTTTGTGGAAGTGGCAAGAGTAGACACTTGCAACATGATTTCCTCCACCTCATCTGATTTACGGAGAATTACCAACAAAGTTGAAGTTGATAGTAATATTGAGGTGATGCCGTTAAGCCCCATTGAATTATCATAGCAATCAATCTTTCGTGCTTGTGCGACAAACCCAAATCTGCACTCAACAATTGTATGGGTAGATAGGTCATTAGAATATGGTACCTCTTCGGATCCTTTTTCACGTATACTTTCTACAAATGAAGGAATCATCCAATCAATGATGATAGGAGAGGAACCATGGGAAGATTATCATCGTCGTTCCCATCTTCCAAATGACATCGAAGATTATTCAAATGAACTAAATCACCCATCAGTCATTGATTTCCTATCGAATTCAATTTTCATAGACACAATCAAATTTGAGTGAAATCTGTCAAATATTGAAGAAACAATTTCTATTAATATTTCAACCAAGCCTAATATTGTAGAGAACATTCATGTAGGAAAATATTGTTCTCAATTGGAACTTGATAATTACCATGCTCTTTTTCATGAATTTAGAGATATTTTTGCATGGTCTTATGAGGAGATGCCAGGAATTGACTCTAGTATTTTTGAACACAAAATTAAAATGTACCCTGATGTCAAGCTAGTTTGATAGCGGCTTCGACCTATTCATCCAAAGAAACCTGCTGCAATTAAAGCAGAAGTTGAAAAAATTTTGCGGGCTCGTTTCATTTACCCTATTCCTCTTACTGATTGGGTTTCCAACATTATTCCTATCATGAAGAAACAAGGAAAAATACGGGTGCGCATCGATTATAGGGATGTAAATCAAGCATGTCCAAAGGACAATTATCCTACGCCTTTTATCAACTAGATTATTGATGAATGCACCAGATGCGAAATATTCTCATTTATGGATGGATTCTCTGGCTACAATCAAATCAATATATGCCCATAGGACCAATCGAAAACAAATTTTATTTATCCATGGGGTATATTTGCCTATAGGAAACTCCCATTCGGTTTGAAGAATGTTGGGGACACATTTTGGAGGGCAATGAATTATGCCTTCAATGACATCAAGAACATTGTTTAACCTTACCTTGATGATTTACCTGCTCATTCATGAAAGCGGACTAATCACCACAACATTTGAGAGCAATATTTTTACGGTGCCGACACTACAATATTTGACTGAATCCACACAAATGTGTGTTTTGTGTTGGTTTTGGTCACTTTCTTGGATTTGTAGTGTCTCGAGAGGGGATTCAACTAGATCCATTAAAGGTTCAAGCAATTTTGGATTTGGCTCCACCTTCAAATATTTTACAGTTACAGAGACTCCATGGGAAAGCCAACTTTTTGAGGAGGTTCATTCCTAATTACACTGAAATGGCTAAAGGTTTTACATGCCTTTTGCAAAAGGAGATACCCTTTCATTGGGATTAGGTTGCGCAAGCTTCCTTTGATGCTCTTAAAAATACCCATATTAGAGATTCATTAATGTATTCTCCAAATTACCAAAATGACTATTACCTGTATCTCGCTGCTGCAGATACAACCATTGGCATGGTTTTAGTCCAGGAAAAAAATGGGATTGAACATCCTATTTATTACTTGAGTCGTAATCTCAACGATACGTACTCTTATGTCAAAAAACTAGCTTTGGCAGCTGTGCAAGCTATTCAAAGATTTTGCCACTATATCCTGTTGTGAAAACAACTATCATTTCAGATTGAAACCCTATGACATACGTTCTGTCATGTCAATTTTTTTGGGGGAAATATTCAGAATGGATAGTTATTTTTTAGGAATTTTATTTAGAATTTATCAAGTCTAAGTCAAAGAAATCTCTAGTTTTCGCTGTTACTATGTGATCTTCCCTCGACCTCCATCGAATCAATATTTGAACCATAAATTTTGGATGAGTATCTATTTCTAATTTCGTCATCTGACGCTTGGTATGGAGATATATTGATTTATCTCCAAACCCAAACTTTCTGGCAAGATACCTCTTGCTCACAACAGTGATGTATTCATTACCAAGCCAAAGATTATCTGATCATTGGCGACACACTTACCATCGTCGTATCGATATGGTTTTATAGAGGTGCTTCACACATGAAGAGGCTGAGAAAGCATTGAATGATTGTCATTCAAGTGCCTATGGTGCACACATATCTGGATATGCAACCGCAGAAAGGATTCTTTGTGCTAGTTACTTCTGGTCAAATATATTTAAATATTGTATTATTGTTGTTAGAAGCTGTCATGCATGCCAGATATATGATCGAAAAGCCAGATTACCACCTGCACCAATGCATCAAGTTGTTGCTATTGTCCCATTCACCAAATGGGGCATTGACTTTATGGCATGTAACCCCACCTCGGACAGGGGGCATGGGTATATTGTAGTCATCGTTGACTATTTTACCAAATGGGCCGAGGTGATGCCAACATTGAACAACAATGGCAAAATGACTGCTCTTTTCTTTTTTAACCATGTGGTTGCCCGATTTGGTGTACCACAAGCCATAGTTATAGATCATGGGTCACATTTTCACAATCACATGATGGCTGAGTTGACTGCTAAGTTAGGACTATCACATGATAGTTCTACCTTTTATTTCCCACAAGAAAATGGACAAGTTGAGGCCATCAACAAGGTCCTGAAGTGGATGTTGCAAAGAATGATAGGGGTTCATAAAAGAAACTGGTACTTAATCCTATACTCTTCCTTATGGGCATATCGAACCTCGGTGAGAAATGCAACTGGATTTACACCCTTTCAGTTGGTGTATGGTTTGAAAGCAATCTTATAGATACAATGTGAAATTCCATCGCTCAAACTCGCGATTGACCTATTACCCGACACTTCTAAAGAAGAAGCACGTTTCTTGGAATTAATCCATTTGGATGAAATCCATCATGATGCTGCATTGGTTAACGAAGCACATAAGAAATGTATTAAGGCACAATATGATAAAAATGCTAAGCCTCTTATCTTCTCAGAAGGAGACCTGGTCTTTCTTTACGATCAGGAAGTTGATAAACTTGGAGCAAGGAAATTCGAACCAATGTGGATGGGTCCTTATGTTGTCAAGCATGTTCTGGTGAAAGGAGCCTACAAGTTAGTAAATTATGATGGGATTCCATTTTCACAGCCCCAAAATGGGTTGTACCTTAAACATTACTATTCTTGATTAAGTCTTGTAAAACTCACTGTATATATGCTTTCATTGCATGTGTATGTGTGTGTCTTTTAGAGATTTTTATCTGGTTAGTAATAAGCTTTGCATTTGTTGCAGATGTCGGAGTCTTTGGAACCTTTTGTTGGTTACGCCGATGGTGCTAGTCATAGTACACATAATTTGTCTTCTGCAGCATGGGCCATTTTCCCTCCAAGTGGTGAGTTAGTGAGTTTTCAAGGGATTTGTATTGGTCTATCGATGAAAAATATCACTGAGTATAGTGCATTGATTGAACTACTCTTTGATGTCATTTCACTTGGCATTCACCAAATCATCATTAGGCTGGACTCACAACTCATTGTACTACAACTAACAAACATTTATACTGTCCGAAATCCAACAATTTTTCATATGTTCCTTAGAGTTTTTATTTTGGAAAGATGTTTTGAACACATTCAATATCAACATATTTCCAGAAATCTTAACACATTAATTGATTCTCTAGCGAATTATGTGTTAAATAGACATTTGCGACATATGTAAAACTAATATTTTCAATTCACATCATCAGTTGAATAGGATTGCATATAACCATAAAAAACTTTGAAAGTAAAATAGATGGGTGTTTTAAAATATTTTACAAAATTTGTGCCCAAGACACATTTGGTCATCTGACCTGAAAACTCAAAAACACATACATAATATCTTAAGTAGATCTAGTGGTGCTCATGGTAATAGGTCACAACCTATGCTATCATGCGCAAAAGCCTAGCCCAATGGTTAGGAACAACAATAGTGTGGCACTGCAGCCTCATAGGTAACTCCTCGATCCAGATATCCAAAATACCAAGGGTTAATCCCTCTATGTGATCCTGCAACTCTGCTAAGGTCTCGACCAAATCCAAGTCCTGGAGAACTGCTCTCTGATGTTTCTCTGTGATGGTCCACCTACAATCTGTTGGTGTACTACAGGTCGAACAATACCCACATCTGTATGCATAAGAGTAATTTTAGTTTATTCTTGGAAACATTAAAAAACACAAAAAAAAACATGTAGAAACTTGAAAAATAAAAAAACCCTTTGGTCAAAACAACTTACCCATAACACCCCATTGTGCTCCAACTGGTAAAATAAAATCTGGATCTCCACGATAATCCATCCTTGAGTATGGATGCTTCTCGATAATGACATGTTGTTGCTCAAGCTAGCTGAAAAATGCAGGGGAGAAAATGATTGTTGACTGACCAGCATGTCGAACCATCAATTCAACCCACCTGTGCATACATGGATCTCTAGGACCAGCCACACTTAGTGATACATGTTGTGGTTGCATCAATGGGATTTTCTCTAAGGCAAAAGTAATCAAGATCGAACCATAGCAAAAATTCTTTGTCTTACTACTTTTTACCTTAGTTAATTGTTCTTTCGGCAGTGAAATTACAGCCTCATACTAGTTGAAAACTTTTGGCTCTAGACACTCCAGTGCATACTGCATATAAGATTTGTTCACCAGATGTAGTGTTACACTGCAGCCAATTTTGCGATCGTAAAGAGGATTGTTCGTAAATGAAAATCACTTACATCCCGGATGCTTATTTTCCCATCCTAGCTAGGTTGTGTACTTGGCTGACAAAACTATCTGATGTAATCTCTCACTGATTCACCTCCACGGGCAAATCCAAAAATTGAGATGTGGGCACCTTGCCTCGACAGTCCGGTAAGAAAGTAAATATCTTCAATAGTAATAGGGACCATCTTGTCCCTAATGTGAAATGTCTAATCTGTCAGATCCCATGAACAAACAAGGAACTACAATATTTCTATTTGTTGCCTCATTCTAGACAACTTAAAGTATTTGAGTAACCCACAATTCCCGAGGGCCTCAACTGTACTCTGGTTATTTAGGGCAACCATGTCTTGTCCTTCATGCTCTCTTTCTCGCCATGTAATCAACATTTTGATCCGATGAAAGCCTAAAAACCAATCATAATCTAAATTAGGATCCATTCCATGTAGAAAACAAGGAAAATTTTGGAGAAAACAACTAAAACCAAATTGAGAAATGTGCTCAGCGCAGCCTAGAAACAGAGGCAGTGCACTGCAAAGCATCTAGCCTCCTATTTGGGTGCTCTTCAGTGTAGGTTTTGATGTGAAAGTCTGCGTTGATCCCAGGGAAAAGAAAAATGAAACCCCAGAGGCCGCAAAAACCCCTAATACTTGCATGAAGTGACAAAAGAATGGATTGAAAATAAATTAGAAAGGTTTAATTCCAACTTGGTCCAGACGGCTCGAGAAATGGTCTGTAGAATCTTTTGCAATTAGTCGATGAAGTTTGAGGTAAAAATTGAGCTCAGAGCACAAAATTGGATGGTATGTTCCAAATGGTAAAAATGATATGGTAAAAACTTATTTTATGTTTATTTCATGTTAATTAATCGACTAAACATTAGCATCTGCCTATTTTTACCTATGAAACATATATTTTTAATCCATTTGGTGATGTTTTGAGTAGGTTTACAACTGATTTGCAGAATTCAATGTGCTCGATTATAAGTTGTACTTTTGACCACAAAGCACACTTTTATCTCTTTTTCGAGCTTTGTTAAAAACAAAAAAGGAACCCCCTTGGAATCCTCTTTAAGCTCTTTTCAGACTCTCTAAACATGAAAATATTGTCGAGCGCTTGTCCTTTCCAGCTCATTAACGGATTGGAAACAATATCTCTCTTGTATTATTTTACGCTTTGTCGGACTTGAGAGATTAATTTACTAAAAATAATGTGTGGATTTTTCTTTTTTTCCCTTTTCAAACTCTCTAAACATGAAAATGACTGAGTTATCTTTGTCGTTAAACTTGTTAAAAACATCAAATAGTGACAAACTTTTCCATCTAGACAAGACCGAGTTTCACCTTCCCTAGACTCATTAAAACATCAAATAGCGATGGATTCACCTGAAGGGTGAAATTACACAATAAGCATATGTTATCCTCCTCAAGATTGATAAAAATAAAGAGGTACTGGTCAGTAATGACTGGGAAAAATAGAAAAAGGGGAAAACCACTTTATGGTAGTAGGTCGCTCTTGAACATGACACTTTCACTCCATCACTGTGACTATCTGGGTTGGGTTATTAGCTTGATGGTTATCACACCATTGGTCTATCATACCATCCATCACTTTTTTTTGGGTCAATGCTACCAATTCACTTTAGTGTCGCCGACGTGTTCAAGAGAAGTCATCCAGTCAAAATCCATCTTTTGCAATACCATAAACCTTCATTTTCATGACCGCCATTCCTGAACTTTGTGTCATTAGTCAAATTCCATATTTAAAATAACTACACTCGTTTCATGTTGTTGATGTGGGATACATCAAGGCCCTCCTGCGATGAGTTTCTTCTTGTCGACATCAACTCATTATCCAAGACGTTGACTTAGAAACACCCATTCAGTACCTTGAGGCTTGCATGCATCAATGGTAGGTTTCTCGCTTTCGACGATAGGCATACATCAATGACCTTCGACCAAAAGACTTTGTATGGTATTCAACATCAAATCATATATTCACACCATGTAGAATGTATTGCAGTACCTTGAGGATCATTATCATTATCAGTGATTTCTCTTGCATCTGTTAACAACTTACATCATCGGCTGGTAATCAGATGGTGTCTTCCCATGTTCAACTTCAGATCATATATTCACATGGTTAGACTCATACTTGAGTGAATGGTTGAACAATATTAAATACCCCGAATCTAGTTTCATCCATCCAGGCTTTGATATCAGGAGTACTAAATCATATGTACAATGGCTTTACATTGATGGTCATTCCAGTCATGGGTCTATATCTGTATATGAATGTTTATGTACATGTAATGAAAGTTTATAAGTTGAGCATGGGTATGCCTTCCTCAGCTATTCATGTAAAATAAAATATCATGATATATGTATTGTAATTGATGCAGGTCACCTTCCACTTCGATCCCTCCTCATCACATCATAAAGCATTTCATTCAACATTGGCATTTTTCCGACTTCATGCTTTAAGGGGAAACTATTACAGATCCATTTGGGGACATAAAATCCCAACATTCAGATCAATGATTTAGGACTCATAAAACCATAAAATCAGTTGCTTCATGCCCTAAACAAGTCAACCCTTTGAATTCCTCCTTCCCAGACAGTTTCATGACTTGAATACATCCATAAATTGCCTCTAGAGGGACCAACGCAGGTAAGCCCTTATGAAGGTGCACTGCAGCTAGATCCACTGCTAGGGTTCTCTATAGAGCACTTAGGCTTCCTTTCACCTACGCTGGGCGAGAATTAGTGAAATTCACACAGGGTTTTGGAATACTCTTATCTTGTGGAGTCATCTAGAAGTTTCCCTGTCTTATCAACTCCTATGAGCTTTAAAATGGATGAGGAATGAGTTAAGGATCATCCTATCCTCTCTTCCCTTCCTCCATGGAACTAATTCTAAGTATGGAAGGCCATTCAATGTCACCATTAATGACAAAACCTCCTTCATCTTCCTATAAATTGACCACTAATCTAAGTGATCAGGGACTAGATTATGTTGAATTGTAAGGAGATAATGCTACTATGAGACTTGTCTTTGGAGCAAATGATGTGATGCCACAAGCTTGTCTTGCTTTTGTTGTGATGTGGATGGGATCCAAGATGGAGGAATGACTTTGAATCAGACACTGATGGTTGTATTTCCTTCTTCTATCTATTTGACCCTTTTTCCATATTTGTGTTCTTTCATAATGCTTATATGTATGAATTGCTTCTAATTCCTTTCATTTATATTCAATGGATGATATGCTTTGATCATTTTTCGCCTTTTGTTGTGTTGACAGGGTAATTTTCAAGTAGATTAAGTACGGGAAGGAGCGATGGAATCGATACAAGGGAGACGAGAGGAAAGAAAAACTACAGGTAGGCCTTCTATCCTCTCTTCTTATCTATTGCTTATAGGGAAAGTATAAAACACTTTGAAATGTTTTTCTAGGCACAGCTACTTGTCTAGTGAATTAGTATTTATTTGTAGATGCTAAGTTCTCCAAAACACTCCTAGATGACTTCCTTTTATAGCTTTTCACATTACATTACCATGGTCCATGAATGATGGGTAGAGTTCAAAACATCCCATGCCTTTACAAAATAAGGGGCTTTGGCCCACCTAAACTCTTCTTTGACTCTTAACATTATGCGCTATTTGTGCTCTGCTTCTCAAAATGCATATGTTTTATAGTTTTACAAAAATTGACTCGAAATTTAGGCCCGAGGGACCCCATCGCAACAACCACTTATTATATAATCATACATTTTATCCCTAGACTAAATTAGTAATTTAAGCTAGTCATTTTTAGTTGGGTCACTTAAAATTTCTCAAATTTAGTAGTAATCCACTTGAAATAATTGTGGTTACTAACTTTTTTAGTTGTGTAGTCACTAATATCTCATTTTGTACTAGTGAATTGAAGAAATCAAATTTGAGGCAAGTAAAGAAGATGAATCTGAGCCACATAATAGGATGAACCTATGGCAAAATTTTTTGGTTTATCTAGAGCAGAACATATTTTTCTTGAGAGAAGAAGAGAGTTGGACTTTAACCCTAAAAAAGCATACTAGACCCAGTTTAATTGGGCATCTTGGTGGCTTGATCTAGGGGTAGTGGATCAGGTTTGACCTAGATTTAGTATTGGTCAATTTGAACTTGTATATGACTTGATGTATTTCTGTTGAACTTAATGAATCTCTAATAAGAAAGGTTGTTGGATTTTCCCCCATTTGGGTTTTCCTAGGGTAAATTATTGTACTTTTGTGTGGTCGTCTCTATATGATCCTATTGCCATTTTTTTTACTATTGAGATTCTCTCTACAATTACTTCATGATGAATAATAAATGCAAGAAAATATTAACCTAGATAATATCAGAAGAAGAAATTATATGTTGAGAGGATCCTTCAAAAATTAATAATATAAACTATGAAGGCTAGAAGGATTCCATAACTGGCAGTGAATATTGATATCTCAAAGTCCTACGACAAGGTCAGTGTAACACTCCACCCCAAATTTACCCACTTTTAAAAGCTAACCAAGATAAACATGAGTTGAGAGTTACAATGGTGACCTTTTATCTAAGATGGAAGCACTTTCAACCAAGCTTTGCAGCCCAACTGCATGCATGCAGTATTTCCAGTGTGGCTAGAGGTCTCTAGTCGTATGCACAACCTATCCTCTGTGCGACTATGGCCAAACATTTCTTGAACAATGAGTGTGGGCATGAACCCTGTTTTCTATTTTTAGGCTAGCCTTTAGGAAAACTGCTCAGATCTGTCCAAAAGTTTCCAAAACGTTGTCAATGATAATTATAGGGCTGCATAATCTAATCTTAGGCTCAAATCTTGCCAAGTTTTCCCAACACATATGAATTATTTGTACAAAAACTTAAGGAACATGGTACCTGTGGGTCATCACTGCATAATTGGTCACAGTTTCATTAGATTCATTAGAGGTTCATCAAGAAGGCTTACTACCCTCTCAAGCTAGCTACAAAAAACACTTATTATCTCATGCATTCATATAATTACTCAATAACTTGTTAAATAATGAACAATTTCAATAACCAGAGCACACCATATAGGAATACATATACTTAGGATGCATGTAACCAACATTTAACCAAAATGAATCCATGAAAAACAATTCATAAAATCAGCACAATAACCAATACTTGTGCTCGATATCAATAAGGAATAATGCATAATACTAACCAATTCAAGGACTTCAACATACCACCCGACCATAGATTGGGATTGAACCAAATCTTTCTTCCAACTCATTTAACCTTGTTCTATATTAAAAGTGTGAATGTGGTATCACATGGGATCAACCAAACATAACTAAATAGGGAATCTAGAGATCAAACCACATCCACCCTCAAGCCAAAGTGATTTCACCTAAACTGGTCTAGAAATCATCAAAACCAATACAAGCTTGGATGCCTTAGGATTTCTTCTCCATACCCAGAGGAATTTTCCTATCTCCATCCACCTTTCAATATATTCCTATAGAAAACCATCTCCACCCTGAACCATTGGGATTTTCCTAAGACCACCTCAACCAGATCCAAATTCAAGGGAAATCCAAAGCTCAACTAAAATGAAAACCCACTATACCGTGGCTATCCAGGAAATGGAAAAGGAAAGGTTGTACATATTTGTCAATCTAGGAAAATACCATGCCAATGACAACAAACATGACCAATAAACCAATGCATAAACTATGCATTAACATCCCAATAAGATAATCAAATATGCAAAATGTTACCTGCAAAATCCTCTTGTTGGTTCTTTCTTTGCTTGGTTTCTTCCCTTGCTTATTGTTGTCCAATCTTCTCCTTGCACTCCCTTGCTTTTCCTTTACTTTCTTTCATGTATTCCTTATGTCTAAGTGCTCTTCTTTCTTGTTCTCCTCTTTCCGTACTATTCTCTCTCATTTCCCTCTCTTTTCCTCCAAGTGAATGCTAGAATTTCCTTTCTCCTTTCTCTTCAATTTCTCTTGCATGCATATTCTTATCTCTTCATCTTTCTTTTCTCTTATTTTCCTTTATTTATTGAATTAATGGCCATTTATTGCCCTTTTCCTTTTTCCAATGCCAATTTCCATAGCCAATAAATAATTAACCACAAGTAATTCCAAATGTAAGGATTTCCCCCTCATTAACCTTGGAATATGTGTCACATGACCTTGGTTTGATTTTTTCCTTTATAATGTCCATTTATTACATGGAAATATAACACGGGGCTATTACAAGCCCCTCCCTCTTAGGGGAACAACATCCTCGGTGTTCTATGACTCTTATGACAAGACATATTGTTTATGGAGATTTATAAACACAACTTGATACAATATTTATAATGACATATACATATGCACATTTGTTTCAACTAACAAATAAACATATTACTTATGGAGATTTATAAACATAATTGAATACAATATCTACAATGATATACACATCTACACATATACACATTTGTAGATTTTCTTCAACTAGAAAATAAAAGGATACAATGCTCACATCAGCAAAAAGGGAATTCAAAGGCTCACGCGTCCACCCTCAAAAGTAGTACTAGGGATCAACCTCCTTCCCAGGAAGTCTAGAATCCTCTGCAAAAATCAAAGCCTATCTTTAATGTGTAGTGCTATAGTCGTTGCATTCCTTGTTCTCTCAGTGAACGGTTACTGACTCATTATTCCTAGGCACACTACCAATGTGGATCTGATTGCAATCAACAATGCTATTGACTAAAAAAAAATTATTCCCTAGACTTCCCTTCTCTTATTCCCAGTCTATCGAGCAATCCAACCATCTCCTTCCATGCAATCACTAACGTTCCAAGTTTAGGCATCCCCTTCTCTACTTCCTAGTCTCTTGAGCGATCCATTTCTTGGCAAGGTTTCCCCACATCGGAAGGTCCCAAAAGCAAGGCGTACCCCTACCTAAAAACCATCATCTTGTTCATAACATTCTAATGGAAATCAATGGACATTATTGGGTACCAGTGTCCCACAATGGCCCTGCTCCTAAAGTTCTTTACTAACATATTGTTGCATGATCCAATTCCTTTTGTTATTGCTGCTAACACTCTTGTAACTAGTTTAAACCATCCTAAACCAGGAAATTTACATTCTTTCCTGCATCAAACACATAATTTCCATTAGACTCAAAATGAATTGTAATAAATTCAAATCACATCTCATTGGTATCTCGTCAATAAGGTGACATTTTCAATTCCATTTAATTCCTATCACAACAAGTCAAATTAGCTCCTTGAACAAATCATCATGTATAAAAATATCACATCTGGTTAGCTCAAAACTCAACTATTATAAATCAAAATCTTAGATTATGTTCATAATTTTGGAATTTAAAATTGAATAAATTACTAATACTTATCTTCAGGTTATTCTTTTCTTCCTCATTTGTTCTTTGTTCTTTCTGTACACACGTTGGATTAGTTTCCAAACCTAATAAGCACTTAGTGCCTTCTCTTCTCTTTGACCACATACACACACTAGATCAGTTACCAAACCCGGCAAGAACCCAATGCCTTTGCTTCTATTCTCTTCTCTTTCATATGTAGGATCAGTTCCCAAAAGAAACAAGGGAATCCATAGACTATACAATATCCACCCTCAATATTAGCAACAAGGGAATCCAAAGATTATACAATCTCCACCCTTAATATTAGCAACGAGGGAATCCGAAGACTATACCATCTCCACCCTCAATATCAGCTATAAGGGGATCCATGGACTATATTGTCTCCACACTCAATATCAAAAACAAGGGAATTTAGATATTATATATTGTCTTCAACCTTCTTGGCATGAAAATTTCTCTAAGGTAAGGGTTGACAACCTCAATAGAACATAATAAAAAAATCAACAAGAAGCAGTCAAGCAAGCATGCCAAACATGTGAATTATTAAACGTGGACTTTGAAACTTACTCGGAGGTCCTATGTTTGAATATGTTTCCATATGGTCCAAACCCTCTACTTCCTCCAAAATTGAGCAGGCTTGCAAATCAATCCAGAGAAGCATATACATGACATATAATTCAATGTGCATACATTAAAATATGTTATATCATCATATATAAACATAGAAACTATTATTCATAAGACAATAACATATCAGGAGAAAGACATGAGCTTCTGTATTCATAATCAACAATAGATATAGGAAAGGTACAACATGATCCAAGCCAAAGTGCTGACAAAGCCTTCCTCCAGATCTATCCAGCCTGAGCCACGAAGACAACCTCTCTAACAAGTGCAAGGAGATGACATAAGGATGATTAAAATCTCTACAAAGGAAGCAAGGGTTTCCATAGATACTGGAAGTGCAAGAGGCATGGGGAAACCAGTCTTGATCTGGGAGAAAAATGGGTATAGTGTCGATAGCCCTTCTCTTATATGCTTTAGGCCTATCTAAGGTGTGCATATATACCACTTGAAATCAGTTAATTCAGTTGTACTACAGGCTCCTGTAGGTGGGATCTCGATAAAACCTGTGAAACCCACTCGAAAAATAGCATAATACTTTAGTTTTTCATATTTAAAAAGGTATACATGGGTATGACGTTATAGAACCTGTGTATGTATGTGCTTTTGAATGGGAAGAGTCACATATGGAATTTGAAATATTGGTTTTTAATAAAGGATCAAGTCTGCATGGGAAAAGGCTACACAAGGCGATACAAAAGAATCAAAATCTACAGGAGTGCTAAATGATGTTATAACAGATTCCCCCTAATATATGAGGTTAGAAGGGGTACATGATGGCCAAAATATATTAAATATAGAGAGAGGACTTATCCAAAAACTAGAGAGGAGATCACCAAATTCCAACTCATCTAATACCTATGGAAAGGAGTCAGAAAGAGAACTCATGTTTGAGGTGGGCATACCCATGCTCAGAAGTAATAAAGCATGTATGCTGATTAAGTATATGCGGATCCAAAATGTGTACATAAGTGAAAAGATGAAGCTGTAGAATACATAATGGATCATCAAATCATAGTTGTAAAAGAACATAACGGAGCTCTGTCTATATATCACATATAGAAAAAAAATTGATCAATGATGATATAAGATTGTCTGATCAATGATGTTGCATAATTGACCCTCATAAAAGTACCAAGTCATAAAGATGGAATAGGGGTACTGCATAAAATTGGGTGCTAACATATAAGATGTTGCTATCAAGAATTGCAACATCTGAGGTGGAAGGTGTCATTGGCAGAAAATTGAAGGAGCTGTCAAGTGAACCAAGATGCTGACACAACCTAAGTTATTCACCGACTGCAGATGGTACATTTCTATACTATGGGAATAAATGAGCTGAAATCGACCATGTGAGAAATTGTTTAAAAACCAGTCATTGATGTATATCATTTACACAACTCACCAATAATGATAATTAGTGTCAAGATACCCTAGTACAATCTAACAAGTGTGAATAAATGTGTTGAAGTCAAACAGTTGAAAGAATCCATCAATCAAGAGACATTGATGTATTCTCACTGTTGATAGCGAAGGAGTCTACCACTAATCACTGCAAACCCTAAGGCAATGAAAAAATGAATCTAGACCTTATTCCAAGAGTAATGAGTCAGAGTCGATGGTAAAAGATCCATTGAAAGGAAGGCATTAAGGCATCCCACATTAACCAGTGTGAGTGTAACCCATAGGCCAATAATTTGGAAGAACTCAAATGAAGGGAGATGAAGTAACCACTCCGAAGACCAAATAGATGACACAAAACCGAGGAATCCACCAATAGGGTCAAATGGAAACCAAGGTACTGCATGAATCCTAATGTGTGATAATGTAAGTTAATATCAGACACAACGGAAACCACTTAGTCAAATACCCATGATATTGATCAATGTTGAGCATAAGGTCACCTACCAATGATGTAAATAGGGCCACGGTACAACTCTAGGTTTACTCTCAGAGCAATTTTTCAAATTCGATAAGAGAAAACCCACCAACAAGAAGTCAATGGGGACCTACTTAACCATCACAAGTAAAGGACCAAATAGCTAATGTGATACTAATGATAAATTTATAAAGTAGGTATGGCCAACAAAAATGAGTCACGAGACTGTATAATGGCCAACAATAGGTTTACTTCCCTTTAATAGAAGCATGACTCAATGTGACTTTATGGCAACATAAAATAACTTTGATAAGTTTGAAATTCAAGAGGAATTAACAAACTCTCCATATGATTGGAAGAGATAATCAACTGGATGAGGATGGACTCATTGGCAACGTTATAGCTTCTCTAAAGCCAAACTAAGTCCCATCCCAATGGAGGGAAGACTCATTTTAAGTGATTTGTACAAGGGTGACACAAATAACTCTAGTGGCCATCAAATGAAAAAGAAATCGTCTCGTTCCCACTCTTTTTGGATTATTTGATTTTTTGTCTCTTTTCATATTTAAAGCCTGGAAAAAGAATAAAATAATGCCTATGGTATAGTCAAAAGTGTAGAATTTCATGTAGATTCACAAGCTCATGCAATTTACTAAAGCATAAGACAAGAATCTACTTTTACTTTCAACTAGTGGAAGCCAATAGATCGATGAAAACAATATCAACAAGAAGAACACAAATCAATGGCACATAACACAATAAGTTTTCATGGGGAAAGCCATTGCTCAAAACATTGCCTATTTGTATTGCATTAAATCAGAAATATGAGTGAAGATACAGAGCTTGTTCTCACTAGAAAAATTCCACACAAGTATGCTCAACTCTCTACCTCACAAGCCTGCTATGAGCCTACACTTAGCTAACTTCCATTGCCCACCAAGCCCCTATTTCCTTGCACAATTCCTAGGATTAATAGCATGTATTCAAAGGTAATTCATGCTTCAAAAACTACACAATCCAAACACAGGTCCTTTGATTGCATGCATGATATTTACAACTCATTCAATCACACAATTGATAGTACACTATCCCTGCACTCTAGTCTCAAATAGGGATTTCTCTGAACTAACATGCATGAGTTTCTCATAAGGGAATCTTCAGTTAACTGGAGTAACACTTGTGGATGCACCAAAGTACCAACTGGCTATTAGTCCTCTAGTAGTTCCACAAATAGTAAGAACTAATTTAACTGACCATAACTCAATAAACTAAGTTAATTTAATTACAACTCAAATAAACTCATCCTGGACCCCTAAAATTTAGGGAGAACATATACATGACTACATCTAGACTTCCAACTCAAAATTCCTAAGCTAATTAAGTTAATTAAACTTAATTAAATATTTACAACTTGCCATGAGAATAGAATTTGATTTTAATTCTCAGTTTAATTTAAGGACAAATTAAACTTGAATTTTTTGTTACTATTTCTCAACACTCCCTCTCAACAAGAAAGGGATTATCTTCTACCCTGATCCCGTCTCTGTGAAACTTGAATTTACATCTTGACAATTCCTTTTTCAAAATGTTTTCATCTTGCTCCTCCGTTGAAATGTACTCTAACATCATAATCCACCTCAATATATAATCTATGAGATGATGATATTGGATATCAATATGCTTGGACTGATCATGAAAAACTGGATTTTCAAAGAGTTTGATACAACTCTGATTATCGTGGTAAATGATTGTTGGATCCATTTGCTGACCAAACATACCAACTAGGATCTTCCTCATCCAGATGGCCTCACATGTTACCTGAATTGCAGCCATGTACTCTGCCTCTACCGAAATGAGTGCAACTGATCTCTGTTTCCTATTGTACCAAGAAACTACAACTGACCTAATACTAAAAATCCCTCTTGATGTGATTTTCCAGTCGGATGGACTCCTTGCTCAATCTACATCGGTGAGGCATTGAAGCTTCACTCCCTTTGTCTATCTGTACATCCATACTCAGAAGTGCCCCTAAGGTATCTCAATACATGGTTTTCTGCCTTCCAATACAACTTGGCAGGCCTAACCATCGCTTGACTCGGCTGGTTAAATACATAGCATAAATATGTTCATGTGTTCACCAAGTACATGAGTGAACCCGCAAGCTTCCTATATACAGTAGCTTCCACTACCTCTCTCGAAGTATCATCCTCCTTCCTCCAATTACCAGCTAGAGGAGTCTCCATAGGCTTGCATCTCTCCATGTGGAACCTCATGAGTATCTCATTATCATACTTGCCTTGAGACACAAACAACTCCCCATCACCCTGCCATACTTCCATGCCTAGAAATTAATGCATGATCCCCAAATCCTTCATTTCAAACTCTCTTGCAAGGTCCCCTTTGCAAGATTTGATCAATTGATCATCTCCTATCAGTATGACATCATCAACATAAAGTACAATGATTAACACTTTACATTCCACCACTATGTGTTACAGGTTCACATCCGCGTCACTCTTCATGAAGCCCAACCCATCTAAGTAGATATCTATCATGATGTACCAAGCACGGGGTTTTTTCTTTAGCCCATATAACGCTCTCTTGAGACATCACACATGTGACTCAAAGTTGAAGGTTTAAAAACTTTCAGGCTGTTGTATGTACACCATTTTGTCAATTGTGTCATTAAGGAAGGTTGTGTTTACATCCATCTGATGTATCTTCCACCCCATCTACGCTGAATGTGCCAATATATATCTGATCGACGAGTACCTTTCAATAAGAGCAAAGGTCTCATCATAGTCAATCCCCTCTACCTTGGAAAAGCCGCGGGCCACAAATCTAGCCTTATGCTTCTCCACACTACCATATGCAGCTTGCTTTACCTTGTAAAGCCAACAAAAACTCACCACAGACTTATCCTCTGGTCTCGGGACCACATCCCAAACACTGCTATGAACTATGGAGTCATACTCCTCCACCATGGAATCAACCCAAACTAGTTGTTGCATTGCATCCTCAAATGAAGAAGGCTCTGTCAGAAGACATCTACTCATAAGAGCCATGTATCTAGTGTACTTGTCAGGTAACCTCCTCTATATACGTTGTGATGTGGGTGTTGTATTGGCTGGAGGGGGCCTGACCCAGTTTCAACGTTAGTTAGCCAAACAAATCCCTACACTACTGTCCCTTTCAACAATAGCCCACAGAGCGCAGACTGAAGTCTCACCCAAAGCAGTATGGGGGGATGTTGGAACCAAGTTTCTGCACCATTGAGATGGTTGTGATGTCGGTTTATTCCAACTATACCTGCCTTCACACAGGTTTCTTATCCCTATGCTCTACCCTTTAGTACCTTCATGAAATGTTACAATCGGTTTCACACAGCCCTAATCAAGGGCTAAATTCCTTTTGCGCTACTAAGGAAACAAACTCCGATATCTCCTAAACTGGGCTAAGTATCTTACTTATCTTATTAACAAATCTTAGTTAGATTCTTGTAAGCAGATGTTCTTACTTGCATTCACTTAACCAACATATTTGCATATATTTTTGCATCATATAAGCATTAGAATTGAAATTCATACCTAATATAACAGATGCATAAACAGGAAATAAAAACACATAAATTATAGAATACTTCTCTTTATTGATGATTCTAGATGATTACAGACTCGACTCGCACTGTGCACTCAGATGAAGAAGTCTGTGCACTCAACTATAGACTTCTAGGCCTCTACGCACTCAGTTGTAGAGCCTCCACCTACACTATGACCCAAAACTTAGATTACTACTTCCGAGCTATCTCTCATACATCATATCTTCCTTCGTCATTATGCTATCAAACTACTTTGAGCTTAGCTCTATTTATACAATCCCATGGTCCGCGAACCATGGGTAGATCTTTTACAACCGAAATTACATTATCAAAATAAGGGCGGACAACCCTATGACTCTTTAACAACTACACACTCCGCGACCATAAAATGTAGAGTCTTTACACTAAATTGGACCAAAATATGGGGTTTAAGCCCCAAAACTGTCCTTGAGGGATCCCGTGCCCAACAGGCCCCCAACACAAACATCGTGACTCGCCCTTGTGTCACTCTATAGGTGTGGAGATCTTAGCGCAAAGATCTCCCAGCTCTGTTTGGATCATCGCAACTTCGGCAACACACTAAGTAGCCGCCTGCTGGACTTCTTCCATGGGTTGTTTGGTGACTTCTGTTGAACTATTGCTCTAAATATTCTGCTGAGCTACTTGCAATTTCGAGAGCTTTCCTTGAATGGAGGTTGTAATTGTATAAGCCTCATTTATCCATGGCTATAGGCATACTTTTAAGACCGCCTCTTTATGTCAAGTGGCATCCACCTGTTCCTTGAACGCCTTTGCCTCCTGCATCCGTACAAGATTTTATGTAAGGCAACCATCTGCACAGGCCCTTTTACCTCATCATACATCTGTTGGAGCTCGTGAGCCTCTGTCTCTAGAAACTCTACATTCAGATCCTCCTGTAGGGTGGTTAGGACCTCGAATGACTATTGGAAGAGCTGCATGTAGTCTGCCACTGCACTGTCAACTGTCACGATTTTTGTTATGACCGTGGTGGTACATTGTTCTTAGATCTATGGCGGAGTTGAAGGCTAAGCCTTCAACTGTAGTTCTTTGATCTAAAGGTTCAGCTCCAGCTGAACCCTCGCCATCTCTGCTCTTGCGTCATACACCCCTGCGGCTAACTTACAAATGCGCACCTCCACTAGTTCTTTTGCTTGAATGTTGAACTCTAGAACCATCCGACAGGCTTCCTCCATAACCTACATTATCTGTTTGTTTTGCTCCATTGCCTTGTTGTGTTGTAGCCCCAATTGCTCAATGTTGATGCACTACTCACTCATTACCTGTAGAGCATGACTCTCCCTGGCCCTGAGTTCTACAGTGACTCCATCTTATAAGAGGTAGAGCATCTCTCGAGCCTACCCCTTTCAAACTTCTCACCATGGGTCTATCATCCTCCTTCCCTATAGTAAGTGCCCCATCTGGTAGCACTATCGTGTTGGTCACCCTTGTGCGCAACATCTCCTCAGCAACTGAAGTGCAGATCGTGAGGCTGGTGGACATTGTGCTAGCCTATGGAGTGCGAACCTGCAAATCCTACAACTCCGTTTGAAGAGCCCCTAATACCAGCTGTTATTTTTCTTCAAATTGTTAGACAACCTCTGTCGTGTAGTCCCTCACCATTTCTCTGATATCATGCAAATCCCCCTCAGGGAGGGTGATTAGGTCGAAATATGTCTTCGATGCCTTTGTTTTCTTTTGTGGCACTATTTGTTCTCGTGGCTATGGATGCTTGAGATGGGTGGACGTTTTTTGTGGGTCTGCACCACCTTGTTTTGTGTCTGTCTCTAGTTCAGGCGAAGGTGACTTTTGTCCTTCACGCTCTTCTCCTATTTTCTGTTGTTCTGCCAACTTTGTAGCATCGCGCACTACCTTGGCCTTAGCCACTGCTTCCTCTTTCATGTGCTTTTCTGCCATCTACACCATTCAAAGATTTTTTTCTTCCTTCTTGCACTATGTAGCAGACTTGTCCGTTTCCACTGTGGAGCTAGCCAGAGCACGCCACTCTAGCGGCCAAGACTCAAGGACTGCAAAAATTACATCATCGATCACCAAGTATGGTAAATCATGCCATGTCTTCATAGGGTCCTTCCGTGCCCTGATTAAGACATGGTGGAAATCTGCTTTGAACTCTACAAAGCTCTGCAAACTAGCATAGACTGTGGGCGACAACTGCAACTTGCGATTGATCCCCATCTGGATATTCATCTCCATTAGTACCTAGAAGATCTTACTTTCTTTGATTCATTGCGCATCCTTGGTCACCCACAACGAAGTGTACTTTGCTGCCTTTGGAAGGTCCAGTGCGATCGAAGGAAATTGGCTATCTTCGGGTAGCTCCCATGCCACCAGTACTATTGACAATATGAGCCATGCGTAGTGAAACATTTTTCCCTGCTCCTGTGCTTCACAACATTTTGCAAGGAACTCACCACATATATAGTTCACCCAGTTGAAATGGACTCCTTATGCGCATTGGGCCGCTAGCGCAACCACTAGTGTGGGAACCTCATCCACACAACACTTCCACATCACCTTCCTTGTAATACTTGTGCCGTGACCTTAACTATGGGGTTGTTAATGCTGGAGATGGCATACCCTCACTTTTTCTTCTCCAACTTGAACTTTTTCTTCATCACTTCCACGAGGGCGAACTCGCCACCTTTTCCTTCTGGACTGTTGCTTGGATCCTCCCATGAGTAAGGTAGTTGTGTAATCCGGTGAATCAAGTGGTCTATGATGGGGATGGGCTCCTCCAACCTCAAACACCCATCATGCACCAAATAGGACAACTTCCTGATGACAAAGACGGTCATTAGGGCGCAGTGGTAAATAGAGCAGGTTAAGTAACCCTACTTTCTCTACACCTCTAAGCCATGTCCACGGCTCCAATTGAATAGTTCCAACTGTCATGTCAATCCTTTAGCACATTAGCTTCTTAGTCACTAAATATGGGAACTTCTCATGGTTTGTAAGGTCCCAGTCTTCAAACCTCAACACAAGAACCCACCCTAGGTGCAGTCCCTAAAAAATAATATCGTTTGGGAGCAACAGATTTTGAAAAGAGCTCTTTCTCTCATTGATGTCCTTTGGCACTTTAGCTTTGCCCTTTCACAGAGGAACATATTCAAGTAACTAGGTAATAGGATCCACACCCTGGCTTTCAAATTCCATTTCTTCGTCCTCCTCATCCACTAGGATTTCTTCAGATTCCTCCTCATTGGCATCTAGATTAATGGCCTTCCCCTTTTCCTGCAAGGTGAGCTCGGTCCTTAGTGGATTTCTGGGCGAGACGCGCACCAGGATCATAACCTACTTATCCTTCCTAGGTCTTAGTGTTCTAGGTGATTTAAGAACCTCAATTATTACTCTGATGCTCTCTCGGGCTTCCACTTCCACAATTTCCTGCATGGCTTCCTCGACTGTCACTACCCCTATGTCCATGGCTTTTGTGGGTTCTAAGATAGCGCTATTTCACAATTCTTTCAGAGTTTCTGGTAGTTTCTCAAATAATGAATTCACTTTCAGAGTCTCGAATAAGTCTCGGTTCATGTATACTTGAGCGGGCAACAACTTAGTCCTCAAAATGCCAAGTGTTTTTCGCTGGAAAACCACTTGTAATTTATAGGGCCTTTTGAACTTGAATTCGACTGCTCCCCCCACATTTGGCCCATTAATGCTAGGTTGGCAGCAGATTTTCAAGAATCTAACCCATAAAGTTCACCTTAAATTCTTACCGCCCACTCCGTTTGGCCTGAAACCAACCATTGAATTATGAATAGTGACTTTAATGGTCACTTTCCAATAGACCTGCGTGCTAATGTAGCTATCTTCGCGTTGTCACGGACACTGTGACACTTCAGTGCTATGTACGGTTCTGGCATCGTGCAATTCTCGGGAAGTGTATTTTATAGTCTTGTGCCTCCTTTTAGTTGCTTGGAGTGCTAGGATTGTGCTACTTCCATCTAGTCACATGGCCAAATCGCCAGTGTATGGCTTCAAGCATTTGCCATTCACATTTATTGGGAAGGGTTCTCCATTTAACTTGACCAGTTGTATCGCACCTCCATCGGTAATCTCCTTAATAACATACAACCCTAACCAGTGCATCTCGAGTCTCCCTGGAAATTTATCAAACTTACTATCATGCAGCAAAATGAGAGCATTTTACCTTGAATGTGCACATCTTGATATATCGGTCATGCCATGCTTTTTCGCGCTGCTTTTGGACCTGCTGGTGAAATGCAACCAAAAATCATTCTTCTTCAAGCTCATCCAGCTACACAAGCCTCTCCTCCAAGGCTCTGCAATCCATCATATCCATGAGCACTGTTATGCATAACCTAGGTACGATTTATTCCATTGGCATTGCGGCTTCCACTCCATAGACAAGCCTAAAAGGTGTCTGCCCCATCAGCTTCTTGCATGTCACTCGATAAGCCCATAACACTGCAGGTATGCATAGTTCCCAATCACTTAATTGAGCATTGCATACCTTGGTCAGCACATTTTCAAGTACTTTTTTGAATGCTTCCACTGTTCCATTAGCCCATGGCTGTTAAGGTGTGCTATTTTGGTGATACACATGAAATTCCTTCGTTAGTGCACTGATCGTCTCATTCAGAAAGTGCGTACCATGATCCCTCATAAAGATCTTTGGACATTGAAATCATGTCATTACATGCTCAAATAGAAACTTCGCGGAAGTTACGCATGTTCAACCCTTCACTGCTATTCTTCTCTTCAACGAGTCAAGCACTCCATTGTAGTGATAATGTACCTCGTGCCTGTCTTTCCATGGGGCTGAATAGGTCCTACAAAAGATATTGCCCACTTTTTGAAAGGTTGCAATGTTACTTGTGGATTCAAAGGCATTTCATCCCTCCGTGAAGGCCTTCTTGTAGGCTAACATACATCACATGACTTGCAATATGCTTTTGAATCTTGATGAAGGGTTGGCCATGAAAACCCAGTGCATAGAATCTTCTGCGTGGTTTCTCTTCCTACATAATGTCCACATGTGGTGCCCCCATGAGCATCCGTGAGGATGCTGCTTCGTTAAAACTTAGGTACTTACCTTCATAGTATTTCATCATTCCCCATCTTGTATAGATGTCCAGCAATGGTAGAGAAGTCTACGCTCGCACCACTAATTCCTTCTTTTGTTGGAAAGAGTATCCTTCCAACACAGTCCCAGTTGTTAAAAAGTGTACTAAATCTTTGAAATTTCCATCCGCGATGCGCACAACAAAGAGATGCGTGTCACGTAACCCTTCCTCCAAACTAGTAGGTTCCTCCCTTGTCTTGATGCGCGATAGGTGGTTAGGTCCCACGTTCAATCGTTCAGGCTTTGCAACAACTTCAAAATCATATCTTGGAAAAATAAAATCCATCTGCAAATTCATCCCTCGAACTGATCCAGGTGGATGTTGGTGGTGACCCACCTATCCCATTTGTACCCCGACAACTGTCTCTTTTAGCATTTTCAGTTTCCTTAATTGTAGCACAACTTACTATTTTTAGCAGTTTTTCAAGTCCTGAACTTCCAGAGCTATTTTGAGGCCCTAAACGACATTTTTTGGGAACTTTGGGGGCAACATGGGTCCATGGACCGATGTTGCCCTTTCCAAAGTGGTAGTGCTCGGATATATCTTTCTAACAAGCTATTGTATGCGTCAAACCAAGATCGTATGCCAAAGTTACGACCTCGGGAAGTTAATGTACCAATTTACCCAAACAGGGCCCAAAGTTTGGTGTTTCATCTTCTAGGGTTAGGTTTTGGAATGTTAAGGGTTTTCCATTATTTCTCAACAATAAATAGGCCTTCCAGCCTCATTGTAACACAGTTCAAAGGCATGTAGCCACCACATCTCTTCTCAGAGACAAGCTACCATCGCCCTACCTGGTTTTATTTCCATTACTGTTTGTAAGCATATTTTAGTATTTTACATTATTGAAATGAAGTATTATTTCTATTGCATATTTGTGTTTCTCTGTAATTTGTTGCATTCCTGTTTAAGTCCGGATCACCAACACAGTCTTATTGACCAAGTACTTTAGCACGGAGTACATGTGCATCTGCTCAGGTTGGGGCTTTTCTCCATAGGCCTGTGTCAATTTGGCCAGATGTGTGCGTGGATCATCCTACCCATCATACTTGTTTTTCAGTCACATCTTAGGTTTCCCAAAGCATGCTCACATCATTCTCTTACATTTGCACCAATCATCAAAGCTTCCTTTGTATTTACCTGACCATCTTTTGAGCTTAGCGCACAGTACGTAGTCCAAGACCTGGAAGCATTTCTTTTCTGACACCTCCCTTTCAAATGCATCCAAGAAGGTATCTACCTCATTTAGACCATCATAAGTAGACAAATTTATTTTTTCTGATGACACACAGTGCAACAACCGGGTCATCATATTGTAATTCAACGTAGTTACTTCGTGTAACCAATTCTGCCAGCGTTCTATTTCTTGATCAGAATCTGCAGTGTAGGAACTCTCACACTCCCATGTAATCCACCATCCACAGTGGGATTCATTTAGTCTTGGTCTCGCGCTATTATCTTATAGATGCAGTCCAAATCATCATCACTCTCATAGTCATGGACTGGTTTTGTATATCGCGATCCCCCAGTAGGATCTAGGGGTATTATTACGCGCAGTGATTTCTTCTGAAAGATCATATTTTGCTTCTTTAGCTTGATTACCCCATTCATATTAGTAGCCTAGTCAATTCCCAAGAGTGCAGGGTAGAGATTGTTGTCATCAACAATCTCTATTACCTCAAAATTTCCAGCGTGCTCGCTCCCTCAATATCCACGATCACTCCCTGTAGTTGCCCCATGGGTGTGATTTTTTGTTGATTCGCCATTTTCAGCTGAATCAGAGACCATTGCAATGCAGGTCTCCCATTTGCTCCCACGTCTGTTTCAGTAGAAAATTCATATATGATCCCGAATCTAGAATGACTTGATCCATTTTGTATTCTCCGATTTGCGCGATAAGTGTTATTTCACGCCTCGTCCTTGTTTTATGCTTTCTAATCTTTCATACTATGCACAGTCCTCTTGGCATGGTCCCAACACATCTGCTGATGAGTTCCTGTAACCCTTTCAAAGCCTTACTATCACATAGTAACTTAATACAAGTTCCTAGGAAAGTTGTCAGCATAGAGGGGTCCATCTCCAGCTCAAGATTATCTTTGCTTCCTGAAGTGGGGGCCTCAACGAAGCTCTTCTTAGCTTCCATGAAGGTTTCTCCAGCACACTCCAAATCAAACTCAGTCTCTTTCATTGGGGCCTTGTGAACCTAGGTACTACCTTCCGGCTGTTTCGCCTTGTCATTTCCCGTCACGATTCCACTTTGGAGCACTATGTTTATGTTTGGATCTTCCTTGCGCGGCTCAAACCTCATCATCTACAAGTTTTGAGTCGGGGGAGGTGGTAGTGCCACTTTGTCACGTATCTTATCTATCAGTGTAGGACAATCTTCTATTTCATGATCAAACAACAAGTAATACTTTCACGATGGGCATGTTGGATTAGTGCAATTGTGAGCATAGTGTCCCGACCCTCCACAATTGTAGCAATTCAACTGTTTGCGACCTCTACGAGGTCCTCCTCCACCTCGGCCTCGTCTGTGCCCCTGAAATCCTATCTGCGCCATCCTTGTTGTTAACACTCGGTATTTTCTCAAGGTTAAAGAAAGAAATCACCAAGGTAACCACAAACCAACTTTGGAGCATAGGCTCTAGCCAACCTATACTCAGAGAGGGCTCTCTCTATATGATTTAACTTTGTTTGCTACGATTTTAGGCTAGTTATGAATGGATGGTGGGATTCTTGGAACAAATGGATAGAATGAGGTATTTAGTCCATTGGGCTATGGAGTCAACAAATGGGTAGCAGAATTGGATCAATTCATTAAAGGGAATGTCCATAGGGCAAGTTGGCAAAGTAAAGTACCGGTCTTTGGGCCAGAGGGGTGAAATGGTCTTAACTAGGGTGAGAGAGAAATTAAGAATTCTCAAACTAGAATTAAAATGACAAACAAAGGGTAATAAAAAAAAAAGGGCAATTAAGAATCCTTTGCTATAAATTATAAAGAAACAACCTAAACTAAGGAGGAATTAAGAATTCCTTAACTTAGATATCAGTTGAAAAAATTTATAAGCCTAACTGTTAAAACAAAGTGTAATTAAACAAATTCTATGATAATATTCTAGTTATAGCATATAGTTTCAGAAATACATTAAAGATTGTGGAAAAACTTTAAGAAGGATAACAATAACATGAGAAAATACTTGTCTGCACTTTGTTCAACACATGAATCCTGTGAAATATCTGGTCTTTATTAATCAATGTAGCTTGCTGACTCAGTCAATGCTCCAATAGCTTTACACTATTTTGATCAAGAAGTATATAGAAATGTCTAAGAATCCACACCACAAATACTTCAAATGAAGAAGTATTTATACAAATTCTAAATTGAAATATCTTGGAAAAATATCAAGATTGGTTTTACAAATATCTCAAATTGTTTTACAATAATAGAACTTAAATAAAAGACACTCAAAACTAATGAATCTGTTTGGCACTATATTTATGGATTGAGGGTGACAAAGAAGAGAAAGTTGAATTTGATAGCAACTCTTAATTGATGATGAGGCTTCCAAGTCACTAACTACATCCTTCCTTTGTGCATTCTGCCCTAGATAATTTGTGCAAAATTAAGGTCCACTAATACATTTGTATATCTCAATACAAGATATATATGTAAAAATGGAAAGAGTTTATTTTAGATAAATATGTTATTGAGATAAAGCTCTTTCAGGTTCCCAAAATTAAGCTCCAACTGTTCACAATATGCTCTGCAAAAAGATCTCAAAAACAGGACTTTGCACAGTCCAAAAAATAGGCCCTGAAGATATGCATTTATCTCCCTTTTTGTAATACACTTGTAAAACATGAGCTAGGTTTTTGTAGATTTGCCATTTAGGAACACAAACCTCCTCCAGTTTCGCAAAATTCATCTTGCATTGGCCACAATAGTTTTTGTACAATTACGGCATAAACAAGAAATTTTTAGAAAATGTACCATTTCTACTCTGATTTCATTTATCTTCACTTTGATTTTTCAATCTGATACACTTTTATTGATATTGTTTCATCTGATACACTTTTACTTTGATGACCTGTCAATATCCTTTACTATGTTTTTACTTTTACTGTACATTTAAACTTTTTACTGTGTATTTCAACAGTAAATCATTTAGTCTTTTATATATATCAACATATGGTAATGGATATTGATCAACTTTCTGTATGTTTGATCTGTTTGTATTTTGAGTATATGCTTTGTCCGATTCCTTTGTTTTAACAATCAATCTCTCTATGTGAATGATTTCCTTCTCTGTTCTGTGTATAACTGTTTTCTTCTTCTGAATGAAGGTTTTTTAATAGATTTCTTTCCGATTCTTGGAGGAAATAAGTTTTGTGACTAGTATCAAAACTGTTTATCCAAGGTTTAGTCTTCTACTAATTACCTACAAAATACAAAAATCATTAAGAAAACATAGTTTGGAAGGAAAGGCAATTGATGGCTTTTTTGCATGGGGATGTCTAGGGAAGGGGTCGTGGCAATGTTTTGAAAGTAATCAGAGGTCGAATTACGTTGCAGAGGTTTAGGGTGGCGCCGAAGGTTTTAATGGGTTTATATTGTGAAACGGGCAAAAGGAAAGAAAATAAGGGTTTTCGGGTTTTTAAGATTTAACGGTAACTTTTCAAATTTGGCACATGATTAGTTAAGTGAAGAGTGATGGTCTTTTCTTATGTGGGGAGGCGATTTTCTAGGCCATTGCACCGCTTTTTTGAGGAGGTGGTATTTGGGTGAGGTCACCCGATCTTCTTCTGTGCTTGACACGTAGCAAAGGAGGGGTCAGGAAAAACTACTTTATTGGGCGGGTTATGGTTGACCTTCGGGTGAAGCCAATATGGATGAGGACCGTCAAATGAGGGCATGGTTGATTGAACGGTAATCGGGTGGAAAACTTGGGTAGAGGAAATGAAAGGGAGTTTGGGGGGGGGGGGGGGGTAGGGGCCTTAATCATGGCGGTTTGTGATTAACGGGGTTAATCATGAGGTTAGGGGATCAAGGGGAACTTAATGACAGATTAACTTAATTTACCGAGAGATCAGGTAAATTAAGTGGTTTTTGTCGGGATATGGAGTAAATTATATATTTTAGATTAAAACTAAGGGTGGGAATATTTATATAAGGGATTTAATTAATATATGGGAAACAGTATTTTGGGATTTATATAATTAAGTTAAAAATTAATATGAAATTGGCGGAGTGAATATACCCTTAAGCATAAATGTAAATGCAATTTTTGCGCATTTTGTTTACATACACTTAATACTTAGGATAAATTGTTTTTTGTGGGTTTTTGGAGTGAAAGGGAATTTAACATGGGGTTATTTATTTTTTCCTAGGTAAATGAAGTTTAAAATTAGGAAAAGGTGTTTTGTTAGGCTAATGAGGGAAAATGAAGGGAGATGAATTTTGTGAAGGTGATTATAACACTTGAGGTCCATAAGTCGTTAAGCCGAGAGTTCGGTCCCTCCAAAAGTCAGAGAAATGCTCTGAGCCTTTTTGACTTGAAGGATTTAAGTACTAGAACTTACTTGTGGATGGGGAAATTAGTAAGTATAGGGGAAAAAATGGTTGAGGGGGAGTTAATTAAATTAACTTGTAAACCTTTGCTTTTTCCTTCATAATTGATCATACATATTAGCACATATTTCGAAGCATGATGAATATGTTTTGATCCAACCAATCTTACACTTCAGCAACCTTTCTTCTACTTACCCATTACTTACCTTACCATTTTTACTTCATTTTATGTGGGTGCATTTAGACTAGCAAACCCTTATCATCCATTTTTCTTTTGAAAAGTAATCTATCTTATTCTAACCTTATATCATCCAAGGGCTCAGATTAAATTGATGAAATTCTTTTATTTTCTCTACCTATCTAATGATTTGCCAAGATTAAGCTATTTGGTCAGATTTTATTCTCTAACTATAAACATAAAATTCAAAGCATGAAATAGTCAAGATTAAGCAGTTTGACTACCATGGGTTGTGGCATGAATAACAAGTTGCACACAATCATTATTATGCATCAAGTATATAGTAGTGGCATTTAGATTTGCACACTTTCATGGTCTCTTTTTGTTTTTTGGGGTTCATATATTCTCATTTTCTTGACCTTCTGTTTTTGTTTTTGTCCTTTGATATTTCTTTTAGGACATACCCTTTTTACATTTTTTAATTCTATAATATGGAAAACATTTGCAGAAAGCAAAGGTATGTACAATATTACAAGGATTAACCTTAGTAATTCAAAATATGACTCCTATTGGTATAGGAACCTAACAGTGGCTCCACATGGGGATGGCATCTCCTTGTGAGATGTCAAGAACACTGTCGACTAGTAGCCTGATCCATTGGGCCAATCCCAAACATGTATATGCTTTGTTGTATAATCTCTGTGACTGAAACTCTTGAACTGAAAATACACCCTTTTCTGCAAACTGAATTCTAACACATGCTATACTGAAATATGATCTGAAATAACTTGCTGCTTAAAAACTGTATTTAATCAAACTGAAATCCTACCTACTTACTCTAATTAGTTGTCCAGTTGTTAGTTAGGTAAAATGAAAGAGCCAATGCAACGATTCAAGCATCATATACATTGATGGATTTTGCTGCTTGTGCTTGTTTGTGATTAAAATTGAAGTTCTACAGCCAAATATAACCTTGTCAACCAATGAGAAGATAAGGAAATACTTTTTTTTCCTTGGTAGACTCTAAAAACTGTACAAAAGGATCTTCCAAAATATATACACTATTTTTCAACTGATTTAAGAAACTGTACAATTGTTATGGATGTCCTCCATGCCATGAAACTGAAAACTCATTTTTATCTTTAACACCCTGCAAACTTTTAGATAAGATTTGTGATGATATTTCTACTAATTGAAATGTTATCTGGTGAAACCTTTATCATCTTGATTTTGACTCTTATAGTCGGTTAATGGAGAAAAATTCTAATTGCATTCATTACCCATCCTATCAGCTATGTGATCATAAACAACTTGAAAGGATTGCTGCAACTTATTGCGTATAGGTTTGAATGGAACTTCATAGATTTCTAGAAGTTGCTCATCCTTCCTTTTAGAGATTTTATACCACATTTCATTTAAAAACTGAAATGATTTAAAAAAAAGAGGCAAAGAAGATTCACTTATTTCCAATGTTTTTGCACTTTCTTCCTCACTTTCATAGCTGATATGGATAAAATGGTCATTATTTTCAAGCTGCTAAAACTCAATTTCCTTATTCCCAAAACTAGCTTCTGATTGTTATGTAAAGTTAGTTTGGATTTGAAGAACATAATTATGATAATATTGATCATATTTAGGCAAATCATCAAAAGAAGTAATGTCATTAAACATACACATTAGATTAGGAGATTTCTCCTCCACATATTTCTTTATGAATCTATCTTTGTATCTATGGTAGGTGAAATTAGCAGGAATTTGTTCATGGCGCTCAACCTCTTCCTTTTGTGAAATAAATGTGTCATGGTGATTTTGAGCAAAAACTTTATCTTTCATGGTGATCTTTTGTATCCTCTCCTCTATCTTCTTTACCAAAATGTCGAGTTTTACCTCTGCAATGTTCTTTTCCTTTGCTTTTGCTTTCAATCTCTCTCTTCTAATTTGCAGATTAACTTCTACATCTACTACAATGTTTTGCATTTGTTCTAGTGTTGAGGGGTTTCTTTCTCTTAGCTAAAATTCTATCTCTAGATCAAATGCTTTTGGATAATGCAAAAGAGTTGAATCAACAGGAGGTCTTATATTTTATGGCATTGAATAATAGACTTGATTAAATCTATCAGAAAATTATTGTATTGTTTCATTTGGCTGTCTTTACAACTGATTATATTCTTCTATGATCACAAGAAGATTGACTTTTATTATCCATCTATCATGACAAATTTGAAAAACTGTTGGAAATTTGAGATGCTTGCAATAGGTAAATTCTAGAACCAACTTTTTACTCTACTTTGCAAAGAAAGAGAAAAAAGACTCATAATAACATCATCTTCATCAATTTCAAATAAGTCCAGATAATTCTCAAAACCTTGAATATGTTTTTAGGCAGTGATACCATTCTCTCCATCAAACCTAGGGCGATACTTGTAATAATTGTTAGGGAAAGCATGGAGTGTAGGAGGTAAGATCAATGGCTTATATCTATCAAGAACTTTATAAGGTACAGGAATATGTATAGGGATTGTATGATTAGTCTTGATTGTTTGATGCTCCTCAATTGGAAAATGATCTTCATAAGAGTTAGAAGAATGCTGCTCAAATGTGTAAGGAGACTTTATATCTACAATTTTCAAAGGGAAATAATCTAAAATTGATCTAAAATCTTCTCTAAAATACAATATGCATTGAAAAACATTATTGATGAGAAAGAACATAATACCTTGGATAACAATCCAAGTTAAAAGCTTGATCTTTTCATATTGTTCTTTCATGTTCATTCCTCCAGTGGTGTCTTGATTGTGAAATTGATTTGGAGTCGCCAAGTGGATGATTTTAACCTTTGTGTGTCTAATCACTGTCCACCATCATAGATCATATCTAAACCTATAAAACATTTCTGAATAAAATGCTAGTCTTTCCCAGTATGGTCACCACTATGTTAACACTCGATATTTTCTCAAGGTTAAAGAAATAAATCATCGAGGTAACCACAAACCAACTTCGGAGCATAGGCTATAGCCAACCTATACTCAAAGGGGGCTCTCTCTGTATGATTTAACTTTGTTTGCTGCGATTTTAGGCTAGTTATGATTGTTCAGGGGGGTTTCTAACTTGTATTGAAGATTGGATGGTGGGATTCTTGGAACAGATGGATAGAATGAGGTCTTTAGGCCATTGGGCTATGGAGTCAACAAATGGGCAGCAAAACTGGATGAATTTATTAAAGGGAATTTCCATAGGGCAAGATAGAAAAGTAAAGTGTAGGTCTTTGGGTCAGAGGGGTGAAATGGTCTTAACCAAGGTGAGAGAGCAATTAAGAATTCGCAGACCGGGATTAAAATGAGGAACAAAGGGTAATCAGAAACAAAGAGCAATTAAGAATCCTTTGCTATAGTGTTATGAAACCAACTCACAAAAAGATAGAAAAGATAGTTGAATGCCTTAGAATTCAGCCTCTTCGAGGGGGCAACCTCTTTTACATCACACAAATGAACAATTCTTGGATGACACAAATGAAAAGACCTCCTTTCTATATATAGGAGTCTAAGGGGTCATCATATAATAAGAGCTGACATAACAATAATAATGTAAGGTCACAATAATAACAATAGTGGGCTTCTATGGGGCACAATAGTAATAAATGGGGACTACATGGGTACAACAATATAATAAGGGGGTTGTACTAATAACAATATGGGGTTACATTAGTAGTATAGGGGCCTAACATGCCCCTCTCCTTCAAAAAGTGTTGTCCTCAACGCTTGAGTAGTTCTTGATGCTTATGTATAAAATTCTTGTCCTCCCATGTGGAATATTCAGCGGGTAAGTTCTTCCACTTAATGAGTTACTCTGAAATTGATCAATTTCGTAGTTGTCGGGTTCTTGTTTCTGTGACTGCTCTAGGTTCCAATATGATTTTTCCTTCCTCTTCAATTTTTGGCAATATTGTTTGAATTGGGATCTTCTGCAACTTTTGAATGAGTGGCCATACTTCTTTGTCTCTTGATTCATACTTGCTCGTTATCCAATCTAGTTGGATAATTAAATATAACAAAACATTGCTCTCCACATCCGCATCCTTTCTTAAAAGTGACAGAAAAAATTTGCTTCCCTGTTCTAAGATGATGGTCAATTCATAACCCAAACATATTTGTGACCCAGTTTTCTATTCTTCTAAAGATAATAGTTGTTCTAAAAGTATTTAAGACTATCATGATCCATTTTTACCTTGAAGTGTCTTCCCATTTGGTAAGGTTGCCATTTCTTAAGTGCATGTAGTATTGCCAATATTTCCTTCTCATAAATAGCTTGCTTGACATGTAACCGTAAAAATACCCAATCACCTACATTAAAACATTTTTCACTGCAATGTTGATCTTTTCATTCGATTTTGCACCAAAGTGGCGTTACCCTTTAGAAGTTGGAGAACTTGTTGTTGATGCTCGATGTGATCTTTCACTGCTTGAACCTTTTTCTTCTTGATATGTCCTATATTTAGAGATTGAGGAGTGGTAATTTCTTCCAATCCTCTACAAGATATGGTCGGATTCATTTCTTGATGCTCGATGTGATCTTTCACTTCTTGAACATTTTTCTTCTTGATATGCCCTTTTACCTTGATAGTTTGAGGAGTGGTAATTTTGACCAATGAATTACAAGATATGGTTGGATTCATTTCTTCTTTCTCGAAGTGGTCTTTCACTTCTTGCACCCTTTTCTTCTTGATATGTCCTTCTATCTTGAGAGTTTGAGGAGTGGTAATTCTTGCCAATGCTTTACAAGATATGGTCTGATTCATTTCTTCTTTCTCTGGGGTTGGGTCTAGGCGTATATCCTCTTCTTTTGATGTTTCTTGATCCTTTTCTTCCTCCTCTTCATACTCTATGTAAAATAATTTCTTCTCAGCACACTTATGACCTTTAGTGCATTTGCTATCACAATTGTAACAAAGCCCTTTTTCTCTTTTTTTTCTAATTGTTGTAGTGTAACCCTTGTAGGTTGTGGAAGGCTAGGAGAAACAACACTTCCATCTTTATAGTTGTGAGGGGTAGACTTCATTGTTGCCATAATTTTACTTTCCACTATGCAAAAAAGCCCTTTTACTCTTTCCAATTGTTGTGGTGTTGCTCTAAAGAATGTGTTGCTCTTTGTATCCTCATAATGTGCTATCATTTCCTCCGTGAAAATTGACCACGTAACTAGTTGTTTACGAGCACAAAGCCCTTTATACCATAAAAATTGATCCGGTTCTAAATATGAAGATGCAATACATGCCTTTTGTAATAGTGGTACACCATGTAGATCAAAATATTGCTCCATTTGAAGTATCCAATTTACTAAATCCTTGCCATGAAACTTCATCATCTTGCTTTTTCTTGATTTTAGGAGCTCCATCTTGAAACGGCTATAACTTTGTATTTTCGGATCTTTAAGTTCTAAAAGACCTGCAGTAGTCCGCTGTGTCCTCTTTCCAATGCCACAAGTGTGATCCAAATTGGATTCTCCAAGGAAGAGTTATGCCAAAGCTCCCATAGTGATTTGATTATAGACTAGTTCAGTAGAGAAAACTTGTACGACGTGCCACGTGTAACTATTTTAACCTTTGGCTATGAAAAATATATACAAGAAACTATAATTTTTCCTCTTTTTGTACCTTCTTATAAAATTTCAATTCGATGCTCAGAGAGAAAGTTATGACGATCTTCCCTAGGTCACCTGTTTGGAATGTAAATCAGGATCTCCAAAATTACCAACTTCATGAAATCATATCTCCGCAAATATAGCGCAAAAATATTTGAAATTTGGATCTGAGGTTCAATGCAATTTCGTCGCAAATGGGTTTTGTTTTTTGCTTCTAAAACATCACAAAAAAATGTTATAGCGCAAACTCCACGGTGACCTATTTGGAGCAGCGAAACCCTAGAATCCAAAGCTCTGATACCAAATGTTATGAAACCAACTCACAAAAAGATAGAAAAGATAGTTGAATGCCTTAGAATTCAGTCTCTTTGAGGGGGAAAACTCCTTTACATTACACAAATGAACAATTCTTGGATGTTACAAATGAAAAGACCTCCTTTCTATATATAGAAGTCTAAGGGGTCATCATATAATCAGAGCCGACATAACAATAATGGTGTAAGGGCACAATAATAACAATAGTGGGCTTCTATGGGCACAATAGTAACAATATGGGGACTACATGGGTACAACGATATAATAAGGGGGTTGTACTAATAACAATAAGGGGTTACACTAGTAGTATAGTGGCCTAGCATATATATTATAAAGAAACAACCTAAACTAAGGAGAAATTAAGAATTCCTTAACTTAGATACAGTTGAAAACATTTATAAGCATAATTGTTAAAACAGAGTGTAATTAAACAAATCCTATGATAATATTCCAGTTATAGCATACAGTTTTATAAATACATTAAATATTGTGGAAAAACTTTAAGAAGGATAATAACAACATGAGAAATTACTTGTCTGCACTTCACTCAACACATGAATCCCGTGAAATATCTAGTCTTTATTCATCAATCCAGGTCGCTGACTCAGTCAATGATCCAATGGATTTACAGTATTTTGATCAAGAAGTCTATAGAAATGTCTAATAATCCACACCTCAAATACTTCAAATGAAGAAGTATTTATACAAATTATAAACTAAAATATCTTGAAAAAATATCAAGATTGGTTTTACAAATATCTCATATTGTTTTACATTAATAAAACTTAATTAAAGAACACTCGAAACTAATGAATTTATTTGGCACTATATTTATGGATTGAGGGTGACAAATAAGAGAGTCGAATTTGATAGCAACTCGTAGTTGATGATGAGGCTTCCAAGTCACTAACTACCTCCTTCCTTTGTGCATTTTGCCCCACAAATTCTACCAACTTAGGGTCCAGTGATACATTTGTATATCTCGATCCGAGATAGATATGTAAACAATGAAAGAGATTATTTTAGATAAATATGTTATTGAGATAAACCTCTTTCAGTTTCCTAGAATTCAGCTCTAGATGTTCAAAATATTCTCTGCAAAACGATGTCAAAAACAGGACTTTGCACAATCCAAAAAATAGGCTATGAAGATATGCATTTATCTCCCTTTTTGTAATACCTATGTAAAAAGTGAGATAGATTTCGTAGAATGGCCTTTTAAGAAAACAAACCTCATCCAGTTTCTCAAAATTCATCTTGGATTGGCCACAATAGTTTTTGCACAATTATGACATAAACAAGAAATTTCTGGAAAATGTACCATTTCTGCTCTGATTTAATATATCTTCACTTTGATTTTTCAATTTGATACAATTTTATTGATACTCTTTCATCTGATACACTTTTACTTTGATGACTTGTCAATATCCTTTACTGTGTTTTTACTTTTGCTGTAAATTTTAACTTTTTTCTGTGCATTTCAATAGTAAATCATTTAGTCTTTTATTTGTATCAGCATATGGTAATGGATATTGATCAACTTTCTGTATGTTTGATCTGTTTGTCTTTTGAATGTATGCTCTGTCTGGTTCCTTTATTTTAATAGTCAATGTCTCTGTGTGAATGATTTCCTTCTCTATCCTGTGTATAACTATTTTTTTCTTTTGAATGAAGGTTTTTTAATAGGTTTCTTTTCGATTCTTGGATTAAACAATTTTTGTGACTAGTATCAAAACTTCTTATCAAAGGTCCAGTCTTCTGCTAATTACCTGCAAAATACAACAATCATTAAGAAAACATAGGTTGGCAGGAAAGACCATGGATGGCTTTATTGCACAGGGATGTCTGGGGAAGTGGTCGTGGCAATGTTTTGAAATTAATCGGAGGTCGAATTACAATGCAAAGGTTCAGGGTGATGCCAAAGGTTTTAATGGGTTTATAATGTGAAATGGGGAAAAGGAATGAAAACGAGGGTTTTCAGGTTTTTAAGCTTTAATGGGTAACTTTTCAAATTTGGCGTGGGATTAGTTAAGTGAACAGTGATGGTCTTGTATTATGCAAGGAGGCAGTTTTCCAAGCCATCGCACTGCTTTTCGAGGAGGCAGTATTTGGGCGAGGTCACCTGATCTGATTCCATGCTTGACACATAGCAAAGGAGGGGTTGGGAAAAACTGCTTTATCGGGTGGGTAATGATCAGCCATCAGGTGAAGCCGATATGGCTGAGGACCTTCGGATGAGGGCACGATTGATCGAATGGAAGTCGAGTGGCAAACTTGCATGGAGGAAATGAACAGGAGTTTGGGGGGGGCCAAGGGCCTTAATCATGGTAATTTGTGATTAACGTGGGGTTAATCACGAGGTTAGGGGATCGGGGAGAACTTAATGATGGGATTAACTTAGGTTTACCGAGATTTGGTAAATTAAGTGGGTTCTGTCGAGATATGGGGTAAATTATATAGTTTATATTAAAACTAAGGGTGAGAATATTTATATTGGGGATTCAATTAATATACGGGAAAAGATATTTTGGGATTTATATAATTAAGTTAAAAATTAATATGAAATTGGCGGAGTGAATATACCCTTAAGCATAAATGTAAATGCAATTTTTGTGCATCTTATTTACATACACTTAATACTTAAGATAAATTGTTTTTTGTGGGTTTTTTGAGTGAAAGGGAATTTAACATGGGGTTATTTACTTTTTCCTAGGTAAATGAAGTTTAACCTTAGGAAAAGGGGTTTTATTAGGCTAATCAGGGGAAATGAAGGGAGGTGAATTTTATGAAGAGGATTCTAACACTTGAGGTCCATAATTCGTTAAGCCCAGGGTTTGATCCCTCCAAAAGTTAGAGAAATGCTCTGAGCCTTTATGACTTGAAGGACATAAGTACTAGAACTTACTTGTACAAGGGGAAATTAGTAAGTATAGGGGAAAAAATGTCTGAGGGGGAGTTAATTAAATTAACTTGTAAACCTTTTCTTTTGCCTTCATAATTGATCATACATATTATCACATGTCTAAGCATGATGAATGTGTTTTGATCCAACCAATCTTATACTTCAGAAACCTTTCTTCTATTTACCCATTACTTACCCTACCAATTTTTCTTCATTTTATGTAGGGGCATTTAGACTAGAAAACCCTTATCATATCCATTTTTCTTTTGAAAAGTAATATATCTAATTCTAACCTTATATCATCCAAAGGCTCAGATTAAACTGATGATCTCCTTTTATTTTCTCTACCTATCTAATGACCTGTCAAGATTAAGATGTTTGGTCAGATTTTATTCTCTAACTATAAACATAAAATTCAAAGCATGAAATAGTCAAGATTAAGCAGTTTGACTACCATGGGTTGTGGCATGAATAACAAGCTGCACACAATCATTATTATACATCAAGTAAATAGTAGTAGCATTTATACTTGCACACTTTCATGGTATCTTTTTGTTTTTTAGGGTTCGTATATTCTCATTTTTTTGACCTTCTCTTTTTCTTTTTGTTCTTTGATATTTCTTTTAGGACATACCCTCTTTACATTTTTTAATTCTATAATATGGAAAACATTTACAGAAAGAAAAGTTATGTACAATATTACAAGGCTTAACCTTAGTCATTCAAAATTATGACTCCTATTGGTATAGGAACCTAACAACTACATTCTAGTCAAGGGGTCACGTTTCAGCCTAAACTCTATAGGCGGGAATTCTATCTATCATCGTTTCATAGCTCCTGCAAGTATGCTCATCATGTCCCACCGATCTACAAAAGTTGTAGAACAACTATTGTGGAGTTTTTGTATACTTCTGTAACAAGTGGAAGTTATCCATGGCATGTTTTCCGATTATTTGGCAGATAGCACACTACAAAGTAGGTGCCGCGCTAGGTCCTACTTGAGCTTCCGGCCTTAAAGACATCAATCCTCCTCCTATAAGGTAATTTGTAAAGACTAGGAAGTGGTCTTTGTCATGACCCTAACTCTTGCATTTCACACACCATACTTCTTCGAGTACTTTTGGTCGAATCGTCCTATCTTGCTTCAAGCTTTCCATCTCAAGGCACATATTATTCAGTTGTGTGTGGATCTGCTGAAGTTCTAGATTAGGATCTTGCATCGGGGTCTCATGTAGTCTCATGGCAATATCCAAGGCCTCTGGCTGATTTTTTATCTTCTACTGTGACAGCACACTTCTTAAGTGTAGTAGTAGCGAAGCCACAAACCACTTGCGATTATATCCATCTGTCAAATTCATGTTGGCTTCATGGATAGTACATTTCAGCCTCTGATCTAGTTCCTAAGGTGTCTCGCCTGGTAGCATCGTGTTCTCTTTGAATCCAACAATTGACTATGCTTCATATTTAGGCCCGCTAAATTCCCTATTTAGTGCTGCTTGGATGTTCACTACTCTAGCATTCGGGTTATCGTTGGAGTACTTAATATAATAGGTTAGTGTGCAATCTTGCAGAGCACTAACTAGTGTTGCCTTCTTTATATGTTGATTTATAACACCTTGAGCTTCCCATACAACCCTCACAATGTACCATAATTGGTCTAGGTCCTCATTTCCCAAGCCTTTGAACAAAGGTAGCTTCATTGTGGTTGCCATACAAAATTGTGGTGGAGGTGGAGGTGGTACGAGTGAAGTTGGAGGTGATGGTAGTGAAGCCAGTGGTGGTGTGGGTGAAGGTGGAATTCATAGAAATCCTTGTCTTATCAATTGAATAACACTTCGCAGAGAGACCTTTGTGATCCCTTCTTCATCCCCTCGCAAAAGTGAAATCAAGTGGCTATGCTCTGGACCCTTATTTCCTTCATTTTTGTAAATTCTTTTGTTTATGTAGACCTAAACATCAAGGTAGCTGCATAACCCGCTTTTTTCACAATAGCATTTTAATCCAAGTATTCAAAGATTTTACATACTTACCTCACGGTTCTTTAAATAAGGATCACTCTTCCTTGCTATAGCTGACTGAGGTGTCAAACGTGAACTTAGTAGAAAATCCTCCTATTGTACTTGTTTCCTGTAGGTAGTCCTTGGCTGCAAAAATTATGCCAGGAAACCAACTCAACCAACCTTTAGGTTCAAGCTGGCCCTTGAATCAGAGGGAGCTCCCTCATTTGTTACAAGGATTTGTTTAATGTTGTTCACCTGTCATCGAACAATAGCATTTGAAGCACAATGGCTAGATTTATGGTTTATATTTGAGGTGGTTGGTGCTCAATGACAATTCCTAATCATGATTATAGGCCTCTCCCACAGGGTCCCTTCTGAAAGTGTCAGCTTCCAGCCTGACAGAATGACTTAGCTTTTTCAAGAATTATGGTAGAAGAATGTAAAGGGATTCCTAATAATTGAGCAGTCAAACTGACTACTTAAAAAATAGGGAAATTTGGATGTGTGTAAAATATTTCTACAGCCCAATAAAACATATTCATAGTATTCAAGAAGGCCAAACTAAAACCAATTCTAAGAGGAGTTATTTTAGACAGATAGTCCAATAAACTAATCTCTTTTAATGGCTATCAAAAGGCATAAAGAAAAAACCAGTCAAAGAGGAGTTATATTGGACAAACAATCCAATAAGCTAATCTCTTTCTAAAGGTTATGATTTTGTAAACCTTCCTATAAACACTTTATCATGTGTAGAAATAAGATATGAAAAATTGGAAAAACATATTCGAAGCACAAAATTCTATCAAAACTAGAGCCGTAAGGCTTTCATTAGAAAAAATACAACAAAAGCCTTATTATAGAGTGAAGAGTCTTCGCATCAAAAACCAACCCTTATTACCTCAATTGATGAAGTATTTATACAATTTCCTCACAAAATATCTTGATAAAAATATTAAGAGCTATTACAAATATCTGAAAACTGTATTACAAAAATAGAACACAAATAAATGTAACTAAAACTATTTGAAGAGTTCTTGTACTATCCTTGAGGATTTCTGTTGATAAAGAAGAGAAATTCGAATTTTATTTCAACTCATATTTGATGAGGTGGCCTCCAAGTCACTAACTCTCTTGAGCTTTTTCCTCCCGAAATCCTGCAAAATAGGGTCCAGTAATTCCTTTGTATATCTCAATCCAAGATAGTCATGTAAAAATTGAGATAATTTATTGTAGATGAATATGTTCTTGAGATAAAACTCTCTCCGTTTCCCAAAATTCTGCTCTAACTGTTCACAATACTTTCTGCAAAAATATGTCTAAAACCGAATTTACACAGTCCGAAAAATAGGCTGTGAAGATGTACTTGTATCTCTGATTATGTAATAGCCGAGTAAAATATGAAGTAGGTTATTGTACTTGAGTATCTTAGGAACACAAACCTCCATTTTCTCAATAATCTTCTCTGGTTATCCACAATAGTTTCTGCAAAAAGGTGGTTTAAACAGGACATTACACAGTCGGAAAAATAGGTTAAACATGATGAGAGTGTATATACCAACCGCTGACACTTGTGTGAAAAGTGACAAAGGTTTTAGTATTCTGGAATCTTATGAACCAAAAACTCTTCCAATTTCCAAATATTCATCTTTGTTTAGTCACACTATCCTCTGCAAAAACTTTACTAAAACATGAAATTTCTGGAAAACATTCCTTCAAAGATGCATTTGCATCTCCCAATCCATAATAATTGTTACAAAAATTAGAGAGTTTTTTTGCACATGAGGATGTTATAAAAAAAAAACCTCTTTCCTTTTTTTAAAATTTGTTCTCAGAGGTTTGTAAACCATGTTTTAATTTATTTTATTACATCATTTTAGTCAGGTTTAAATGCATGATTAGCTAAATCAACTAGCTAATGAAACTTAAATTTACATTTTGAGGGCGCATTTACTCTTGCAGAACCATTTATTATTTATAAACTACCAAAATCTAGTATATCAGCAAATTTAAACTATTAAAACTAATCATGTTGCAACACCTCCTATCATGTGATTGAGCCAATGATCGACGGCGCAGACGATCTTATCCTTCGATGCTTCCAACCTTTGTACTAGCTCTGGGGTCCACACAATAGGACCATCAAGTTTCCACCTTCCTTGGCTATATGCTAGCTTCACTATCCACTCATATAGCTCAGTAGGTAAGGATGCGAAAAATATTTCGTGGATCTCCATATACAGGTACCTATCTAGCCATTGTTCTTTTGATAGTTTCCATTTTCCTATGCTACGAACTCGTGAATCCTTCTGTCCAACTAGCCTTCAATTTATTTCTTAGTTGGATTCCAGTGATATGACGTCACACATCTCTATGCATATTCTAGTCAACAACAGAACCATTTGTTGGCTTGAGGAGGCTTGACCCAGGTTCAACGTTAGCTAGCCAAAAAAATCCCTACACTACTGGCCCTTTTGGCATCAACCCACGGAGCGTGGACTAAAGTCTCACCCAAAGCAATATGGGGGATGATGGAACCAAGTTTCTGCACCCTTGAGATGGTTGTGATGTCAGTTTATTCCAACTATACCTGCCTTCATGCAGGTTTCTTATCCCTTCGCTCTACCGTTAAACACCTTTGCAAAATGTTACAATCGGTTTTGCGCAGACCTAATCAGGGGCTAAAGTCCTTTCGTGCTACTAGGGTATCAAATTGTGATATCTCCTAAACTAGGCTAAGTATCTTACTTATCTTATTAGCATATCTTTGTTAGCTTTGCGTAAGTAGATGTTCTTATTTGTGTTCACTTAACCAACACATTTACATATATTCGCACATCATATAAGCATTATAAGTGAAATTCATACCCAATATAAGAGATGCATAAACAGGAAATAAAGATGCATAAATTGTAGAATACTTCTCTTTATTGATGATTCCATATGATTACAGAATTGACTCGCCCTGCGCACTCAGCTGCAGGGGTCCACGCACTCAACTGTAGACTTTTAGGCCTCTGCACACTCAGCTGCAGAGCCTCTACTTACGCTACCACCCAAAACATAGACTACTACGTCTGAGCTATCTCTCATACATCATATATTCCTTCGTCATTATGCTATCAAACCACTTAGAGCTTAGCTTTATTTATACAATCCCATGGTCCAGAACATGGGTAGATATTTTACAAACCAAAGTAAGCGCCGAAAACCCTATGAATCCTTAAAACTACACACTCCGTGACCACAAAATGTGAAGTATTTACACTTGGATTACAAAATTGGACCAAAATATGGGCATTAAGCCCCAAAAATTCCCTTAGGGTATCCTGCACCCAACATGATCCCACATTCTCTATATCATCTAACAGTAATATGTCTACCTCTCTGGTGTGTTTTCTCCCATCTCTAGAAGACTCTGTCTGAGTGGATGTCTCCACTCCTGGATCCTCTACATGTGGCTTCTCTACATCAATCTAAAGCTCCTCAATCTTAGGAGCTAAAATCTCCTCAACCCTATGTAGCTAAAGCTCCCTCTGAAGGGAAACTCGTGTGCCCTTATCCTCATCAAATTTGACATCCCTACGAACCACTGTCAACCTTTTGATCGGAAAGTACACCCGATGGTTGTGAGGTGTATCAGTGTACGTGACAAATATCCCCAACTCTGTTGTTGGCTTAATCTCTTTCGTGCATCTTTGGTCACATGGAAATATACCAATGACCCAAAAATCTTGAGGTAAACTAGAATAAGCTTCCTCTGCTGTTTTCATCCCAAGTATTTGATGTGGGCTATGATTCTAAACATAAACCATTGTGTTGAATGCATCAACCCACAAATGTAGTGGGAGACCTTGATCATCCAACATCACCCTCATTACCCCTACTATCCTTATGTTCTTCCTCTTGGCCACCCCATTCTTCCGAGGGTTATGGGGTGTCATCGACTCCCGTTTAAACCCTTCTGCTGCAAAAAAGTTCTTAAACTCATTTGAGACATACTCACGACCATTATCACTCAATATAGATTTAACCTTCTTTCCCGAATCTTTCTCCACTAATTCTTTAAACTCATAAATCTTTGTGAAGGTTTGATCCTTTTTCCGCATGAAAAATATCCAACATTTTCGATAAAAGTCATCAACAAATATAACATAATACCTGTGTTTTGTCATGGATGCTATCGAGAATGGTCCACAAACATCTTAATGGACTCACTCTAGAATAACCTCTACTCGACTATCTCTATCATGAAAGGAATACTTGGTGTATTTACCCAAAGTACACCCCTTGGATGTATCAACTTTCTCTAACGTACCTTTGTGCAAACTAGTGGAGATATGTTGCATGATCTTCAAAGCCCCGTGATGCAAGTGGCCCAATCACCTATGCCACATCATGCCAATGTCTCGTCTTTGCACCACCTTTAATTTCATTCTTAAAGCAACAAAATCCTCAACCTCTAGCTTATAGAGATTCTTCACTCGAATCCCTATCTTCTTTACTTGACCCGTGGTTATGTGTCAAAGGAATGCCTTTCCTTTCGAGAAGATCACATCATAGCCTCTATCCTCAAGTATGGCAAAAAATACCAAGTCCTTCTTCAGCCTGGGCACATACATAACATTCTTCAAGGTGAGTGGAGTACCATGCTCCCTCCGAAAAGTAACCATGCCCAATCCAGTAGCATGATACCTCTCAACGTCTCCATCTTGATATGCATATGGAGATATTTCTCCTCCAGGTCATTGAATAACTCCTTGTCGCTAGTCATGTGGAATGAATCTCCACCATCTAAGTACAATACACTTGCCATCATTGATGATACCATGCATGCAATGAGGGAAAAGTCCAATTCAAATTGAGAGGCCAAAGCCTCACCCGCCGCTCCTTCTGAGGACTTCTTCTTGGACTTCTTGAGTGGAAAATTTGTAGCAAAATGGCTAGGTCATGACAATGAAATAATTTCACTTTCTTCATGTCTTTCTTCTTACCTCAATGGAGATAATTTTATTTAGAATGGAAAGCTTTCCCTTTCCCATTATTCACCTTAATTTCTCTAGCACAATTCTCTTCATCATCAGTCATTGATGAAGAGTCATCCTTGGTGTTCCTCTTGATCTCCTCTTGCATCAAATCCGACCACATTCATTCCCAATTTGGTAGCTTCTCCTAACCTTTGACAGAGTCCTAATAACTATGCCAATTCTTTTGAATTCCCAGAACAAAAAGACTCACGATATCATCTTCGGCAATTGTGATTCCAACACTTCTAAGTTCATCACGACATTGAGTGAACTTGGTTAATTATTTTGGAATAGTCTCGCCTTTCTCCATTTTGATTTTTCAAAGTTTGTCCTTTAGTGTCAAATTACTTTGGTCACTGATGTTTTGATATAGGTCTGTCAATTCTTTCCACATAGCTTACATTGTTTCCTTGTCATGGAGACTCGAGACAATGTGGTCTTGAACTCGCTCAAGAATTATTCACCTCACTTTTGCCACACACTTGTTCCATTCTGCCAGATTCCGTGCATCGGATGCTGCTAGCTTAGGAATGTCTTGATCAACAAATTCCTTCAAGACATTATCCTCTAGCACAACCTCCATTCTATCCCTCCAGGTTATAAAATTCGAGCTTCCTTCCAAGGCATACTCGAGCCGCAAACCCTAGAATGCCATTTGATAATCTAAAAGTATGTATTAAGAAATTGAATTTCACCTATAAAACAAAACTCAAAACTTTAAAATCTCCTATAGTATATTGAATTCAACTCTACTACCATGTAGAATTTCCTATAGATTCACAAGCACATGCAATTTACTAAAGAACAGAACAAGAATCTACTTCCACTTCCAACTAGCTGTAGCCAATAGATTGATGAAAATGATATGAACAAGAAGAAGACAAATAAATGGAACATAACACAATAAGTTTTCCTAGGGAAAGACACTACTTAAAACCTTGCCTATTTGTATTAATCAGAAATATGAGTGAAGATACAAAGCTTGTTCTCACTTGAAAAATTCCACACAAGTATGCTCAACTCTCTTCCTCACAAGCCTTATATTAGCCCAAACTTAGCCAATTTCAACTTCCTTCCAAGCCCCTATTTCCTTCCTTAACTCCTATTATGAATAACTTGTATTTAAAGGGAATTCATACATCCAAAACTAGGAAATCCAAACATAGGTCCTTCTCTGGTTGCATGAATGATATTTACAACTCAGTAAACCATACAACTGATTGTACATTTTCCTTGCACTCTAGTATCAACTCGGCCTTTATTTGAACTGACATGCATGAGTCTCTCATGAGGAAATATTCTGTTAACCCGAGTAACATGTGTGTGTGCACCAATGCACCAACTATCTATTAGTCCTTTATTAGTTCCACAAACAGTTAGAATTAATTTAACTGACCATAACTCAGTAAACTAAGTTAATCTAATTACAACTCAAATAAACTCATCCTAGACCCCTAAAATTTAGGGATAACATATACATGACTATAGAAAGACTTCCAACTTGAAATTACTAAGATAATTAAGTTAATTAAACTTAATTAACTATTTACAAGTTGCTATAAGAATACAATTTGAATTTAATTCTCAGTTTAATTCAAGGACAAATTAAACTGAAATTTATTGCTGCCATTTCTCCACAAAAAGAACGAGTATCAAGGGAAAGTGCACTATTTCTCGGGACTGGAAAAATCCTTTTCTCAATGTAAGGTGGTGGACGCTGGTAATCGACACTCGTGGGAATGTTATTTCCACAGAAAAATATGTGTCAAGTCGCAAAGGTTAATAAATGGATGGTTTGAACTTGCAAAGATTCATGGTAAAATGTGGCTTATACACGAGTCCAAATGAAGCCAGATTAAGGCCAAAAGAGGAAAAAGTAGTAAAAATTCAATGCAGTAGTACAACTTACACATGGGAGACTCTACGGTATAAATCCAAAAAATAGCAAAGAAGAAAAAGAATGAAGCTTCAACGCAAAGTCATGTCAGGACTAAAGAGGACTCTTGAGCCGACATAATACTTCCAACATGGGTGACATATGTCAACAAGGATCTAACTAGGAATCCCATGGAAGGAAAGGATTTACCACTATGTCATGAATTTATAAGATGATGAGTGAAAGTGGTTTAAAAATTACAATATAATAGGGTTGACCCTATGGCTAAATATTGCAGTATGAGGTCAAGATGCACAATGCAACGGAAAAGTGATATGTCTTAACCTATATGCCAGTTTAGAAAATGATACTTTCCATGATAGATCAATGATCGTGGAGTCAAAGCAATGGAAAAAACATCACTAAGTCTTCAATGTCCTAAAAAAAAACCTTTCCTAACACTTCAAGCAAAAAGTCAAAAGTTCATAAAATTATAGAAGTAAAAATTTAGAAATTTAGAAAAGCGGGTTTTCAAAATTTGGCTATAAAATGAATTTTAAAACTCACACAAACTCATTTTTACCATCCAAGTTTTGAGAGGATAGATATTGGAGCAAATTCAGGAAAACTATATCGATCAAATCATCCAATGAACTCGGTATCTATGGTCTCCAGGTAATTCTATCCCTCAAACGCGTTCAATTGATTCACAAGATTTTAACCAGATTTTAAAGATATTTTTTTCAGTTTTTAATACTTCTTGGCATGTACATGAGTTTATATCACAAAAAACATGTATGGAAATCCTTACACGTGAGTTTTCAGAGGAAAATTCATGTCCACTCACAACTGTTCTTTAGAAAACTAGCATACATGAATAGGAAAATGAAAATCTCATATTCTAATGGATAAATTCTTTCAATTTTGTAGGATGTCTATTCTTTGGAGAGAGAGAGAGAATACAGATATTGATAATGCAGTTTTACAAGATCAAGAATCATTGGATGCATTAAAAAATTGTGGTTTACTTATGTTCTTCATGATGCCCAATATGAAGACACAAACTTGATTTCTAGAGATGTTGATTCATTATTGGGATGCAGAGTAGGGAATGTTCATCATAGACGGTATTCCTTTATAGATCAAAGTAGAGGACATATACTTCATAACAGGGCTTTATCGAAGAGAGGAAGAAGTTAATCTAAAAGGAAAGGACTGTGAAGGCCTTAACATAGAAGATTGCATTTCTGTATACTGTGCAGAAAATACAAGAAAAGTTGGATCACGAGTTCCAACCAAGGAAATCACAAATTTATTGATCAAGATAATCCTTTTTACTATTTCCATATTAGCAAGTTATGCCTCACTACATCAGGCTTCACGACCTGCTATTTTCTTAGCAGTAGAATTCCTGAGACCAATTGTTTCTGATTGGTGCACAACGCTCCTGATTAACATGAAGCAACAATTGTCTTCAGTTAAACGGTGGAAGAGGAAGAACTTTGGATATGGTAGAATCCTTTTCATGTTCTTCTTTTAGAGGATTCCAGTGCTATGAACCAGATTAGATATTTCCATCAACAGACCTCATGATCTTAGTATGGCGAGATGGGCTAAATTGATGAAGTGACTTGGCGGAGGTGAGGTCACTTGGGCAGCCTTCGATGATGAGTTCTTCCACTGGTCATAGAAACAAGTCATGGTCATAAATTACTACCCCTATGTAGGTGTGGACTTCCAATAGGACCTGGAACTAGCACTTCCAATAGGAGTTGCAAGGGGCGACATTGGTAAAAAAATTGACTTTAACTTATTCAAATTTTTTTTTGGATTTTTTAAAAATCTAATCTCAAGGAATTTGAAATATTTTTTCGTGGAACAAAAACCTTACAATATTAAATGATCATGAAACAAATGTTTTACCAGTGAGACCTAAGGGTATACCGAGGCATAGGCGTCATGATAGAGACACAGAGAGAGAAGCAACTGAGTCTGAGAGAGTTATTCACACTGTTGAGAGGAACTTTGGAGAGACAATCATGCGAGGTTCCCATGGAAATAGTATAGGATCCCCCTAAGGATGTACAAAGACGAGTGGTTGGAGTGCCATGAGAGTGGTGATTAAGCCCTAATTTTGTAGGACATTTGTCCACATTTTATAATATTTTGACATACTTTATCTATCTATATATAGATACTTTGTGTGATGATCTGATCATATATACGCATTATTTTGTGATATTTTTTATTCTAATGTGATGAATGATTAATGTGCCAATCCAATGCTTGGTTGGCTATAAAATCAACAAATGCATTATCTGATCGTGGAATATGAATGAAAGTAATAAATGTAAATGATCTTTGCAATAATATCACTCGAAAAAATTGGCGATGTAATAAAGGATCTCTTACATGATAAATGTTATTCAATTGAGACACGACCAATTATGAATCCAAATAAACCACTAATGATTCAATATCATGAGATATTGCTTCAGATAGTAAATTAATAACGACACTATATTCAGCCATATTATTAAGAGAAGGGCCAATACATATGCCTCTTGATACTAACAAATTACCAGTTGGATAGTATATTACCCAAGCATTGGAAGCTAAATTTCGTGTATGTCTACTAGCACCATCGGAAAATGCTAAATACACCAAATCACCTATTGAAACTTGCCAAAGTAGATTAAAAATATCATCATCACCACAATACCACAGACATAAATAAAATACTATATACAATGTTTACAAAACAAAGAAAATTGTAGCAAGAGCCTAAGAATAATACTTCTTGAGATAGAGCCCATTTCTGGGCTCCGGAAACACAGTTCCCTCAAAGTCAACAAATTCATGTGCACCCTTCTTTAAGACCTTCTTAATGATATAGGGACCAGACCATATAGGTTTAAACTTTCCTTCCCCCAAGGTTTCTTTATCTTGGTCATAGACCAAAACAAGGTCACCTTTATAGAAAAACCTAGGTCATACAATCTTGTCATACTGGGCTTTTACTCTTTTCTTATGAGCTTCATTCATTGTGGCTACATCTAGGTGCTACTCATCAAGAATTCAAAATGAATGATGTGTTCTTCAAGAATTGAAGTGTCTAGAAGAAGTTGGACTTCTAATTTAAGAGATGGAATTTCACATTCTACAGGAATGATTGATTCCAACCCATAAACTAGCTGAAAAGGAGTAAAGCTTGTAATGCTCTTAATAGACATCTCGTATGCCCAAAGTGTAGGATATAACATGATGTTCCAGTTGGACTTAGCCTGATTAATCATCCTTTGTAGGACAGTCTTAAGGGATTTATTAACGGCTTGTACTTTTCCACTTGCTTGAGGATAATGTTGGCTTGTTGGGGCCTGACCCAGGTGCAGAGATGATTTAGCCAAACATATCCCAGTACTACTGGCCTTTTCAGCAATAGTCTATAGAGCATGGACTGAGGTCTCACCCGAAGCATTATGGGAGGGTGCTAGAACTAGGTTTTCTCACCCTAGGGATGTTTGATGGGTTCAAGTAGTCCACAATTTGACCCTGCGTGCACATTGCTGCACGCACTTCCTCACAGCCTATGACGTTGTCTTCGTACAACCCTACTCAGGGGCCAAACAATTTTATTACCCAAGTCCTCACTAGTAGCTCGATATTAGTTGATTAACTTAGCTTATTTGTACACTTTCAATTATACTTAACAATATTCACAATTCATACAAGTGCATGCAGTAAACAAACGATATAATTGAAAATGAGATCAAATAGGTAATAACTCAGTACAAATGCACAGAATTGGTAACAAAACCTTTCTTTATTAATATTTTCTCTCGATACAAACTCGACTCCATCCTGCACACTCAGCTATAGGGATCCATGCACTTAGTTGAGGACTCTACTAGGCCTCTATGCACTCAACTGTAGAGCCTCTTCCTACTACTATGACCCAAGATACACTTAGACACTTGCTTTGTACTTCTATCTCATACTTCGCTCTAACTTCCTCATTTCTTGATTAACTTTTACACTTAGAGATTCACTCTATTTATACAATCCCATGGTTTGCGGACCATGGGTAGGCTGACATTACATTCAAACTTAGGGTGGACAACCCTTTGACTCCAACATACATTTTGCAGCCACATTTCATGGAGCTTTACAAAAATATCACTCAAAACTTGGGCTTCGAGCCCCAAAACATGTTGTGGGGGGATTGCATGCTCAATAGGCCCTCGACACAAACATCGTGACTCACCCTCAAGTCATTCTATTGGTGTGGTGATCTTGGCATGGAGTCCCTCCAACTGTTCTCATATGGTGTTGATGTCTGCAATGCACTGAGCTGCTGCTTGCTGAACTTGTTGCATCCTCTGTTCTAAGACCTCTGTGGCTGGCATGCTTTCCTGCATCTACGTCTGCATGCCCTAAATGTGCACAAGCTTCCCTTCAATATTCGTCGTGATTATGAAGGCCTCGTCAATCCATGGTTGAATGCATGCTTTGAGAACTGCTTCCTTATGGCGTGCCACATCCACCTACTCTTTTAATGCCTTGGCTTGCTACATCCTTGCAAGCCACTGAGTAAGGACTACCATCTATGTAGTCCCTCTGATGCTGTCATATTGTTGTTGGAGTTCTCGCGCCTCTGACTCTAGGTGCTAGATGTTGGGATCCTCCTACAACGTTGTGAGGACCCCAAGTGCTTGTTCCAACATGTTAGTACAGTCATGCACTTCTCCTCCAATTTCTTCCAACCTCGTTGTAATAGTGTTAGCACATTGTTCTCTGATCTCTAGGGGAGTGGAAAGATGCACCTTCAACTACAACTTGGCAATCTGAAGATTCAACTCCAGCCGAACCTTTGTTGTCTCTTCTCTAGCCTCGCAAACTCCAGTTGCCAAACTGTGGATCCACACTTCTACTGGTAGATCTACTACTATGGCTAGCTCCGAGACACATCAACAAGCGTCATCTACTGTATTCACCAACTGCTAGTTTTGTGACACCAATTTGTCGCACTGTAAGCTGATTTGTTCTATGTTTATTTTTTTCTCACTAAGAACCTAGATCACGCATCACACCCTGGCTCGCAACTCTACCGTTATCCCATCCTGTAACTGATACAATTTTTCCCCTGGAAGGGAAACCATATTAAGGCCAAGGCCTTCCATCATGCTAACCAAGAACAAATCCATTTCATTTGATGACATTAGCGCTCCCTCTGGAAACACTATTTTGTTTTCCATCCTTGCGTGCAACATCTACTCTGCTACTGAAGTGCCTACTGCAATGTGGGTTTACAGGGTACCTTCCTGAGGGGGCCACACTTGTAACTCCTGCAACTATGCCCTGAGGGCCCACAACACAGTCTGGTGCTCCTGCATAAAGTCTTTAAGCACTTCACTGGTGACATCACAGACCATTTCGTCGATGTCATGGAGATCACCTTTAGTTAAGGTGATTGGGTCAATGGCTAAATTTGAGGCCTTGACCTTATTTCTTGGGCCCAACATCTCTATGATGCGTAGTTGCTTCAACTGTGTGGATGCGGCCCCTGGGTCCACACTCACTTCTGCTATTTCTATTTTCTTTGCCTCCTGCCCTGAAGGCATTGCTTGGCCCTCATCTTTTTGTGCTATTGCTGCCTCTACTACATACACTTCTTCTGCAGCCTTCTTTTACTTCATGGCTTTTTTTGCTGCTTCACGCACTTCCCTTACCTCAACTGCTGCCTTTTTGTTCCACCTTTTCTCTGCTAATTGAGTGACACGCAACTTAGCATCATCATTTTTCTTTTGGGTTGCCGCCTTCTCTAGTTTTGTCAAGTCTGGAGTGCATCATTCAGGAGGCCATGTCTCCAAGATAGTAAAAATCACATTGTCAGTGGCGACAAATGACAGCTTCGTCCACTGCTTCACTGGATCCTTTCGCACCCTAATCTAGATGTTATGCATATCATATTTAAAGTCTGCAAAACTCTACAGACTATCATCCACCGTTGGTGATAGGCATGGCCTCCTATTGATCCACATCTGGATGCTCGCCTCCATGAGTACCTAGAAAATTTTGATGTCGCAGATCCGTTCAGTGTCTTTGGTGGCCCAGAGTGAAGCGTACTTCGCGGCCTCTAGTAATTATCTGTCAATGTTGGGGAACTAACTATCCTCTGATAATTCTCCCACTACTAACAATATGGATAATAGCAACCACGTGTAGTGGAAGGTCTTACCCTTCTCCTGGCCTTCGCGATAGTTTATCAAAAATTCCTCATAGAGGAATTCATCCAAGTTGAACTAGACCCCCTCTGCACACTGCTCGGCCAGGGCGACCACCTGCGTTGATACCTCATCGGTGCTGCACTTCCTCATCACTTTGCCGACCAGGAGTTTTGTTGCTACACGCACCCCTTTATCCTTGATGTTGGTGATAATGTAGCTCCTCTTCTTCTTCTCTAGCTTATATTTTTATTTCATGGCTTCTATAAGAGCCTACCTTTTCTAGCTATAGTCATGAGGTCCTTTCCTTTACAAGGGAGCCAAGAAATCCAGTGAATGAGGTCTGTCATGATGGGAATAGGCTCCTCTAGCCATAGATACCTATCATGCACTAGGCAGAGAAGCTTCCTGATGACAAAAATGGTGATGGGCGCATGGTGGAAATGTGGTATCCATAACAAGTGCAACAACCTGACTTTTCCACACCATGCAACCATTTTCGCGGTTCTATGGTGATCACTGCCCCCTCGGTGTTCTGCTTCATTAAGTTCCTAGTCTCTAGGTGTAGGAACTTCTCGCTATCAGCCAAGTCCTACTCTTCAAATTTCATGGTTGGTACATGGCCTAGGAGCGTGCCCTCAAATACAATGATGTTGGGGAGGAGTGGGATCTGGAGTGAGATTTTTGTTTCGTCTAGGGTCTTTGGCACTGGTTTTACCTTTCCGCAGAGGGATATACACTGGCAGTTTTGTTGCAGAGTGCATAGTTGGATATCCTCCTTCGCTTCTTCTTCTTCTTCCACTGTGGTGATCAGGGCCTGTAAATCTTCTTCTTCCTCATCTTTTTCTATTGTGGCTTTTTTCCCCTTCTCTTCCATGGATAGTTTGCTATGCCACGGATTCCTCAGGACATGCGTATTGGACCCATTGCATGTTTATCCTTCTTCAGCCGTGGTGTTTGCGGTGATTTGGGGATTTCTGTCACCCCCGTGGCGCCTTCTAGAATTTCCTCCACCATTTGGGTCTATGTGGCCTTGCCGGCGAGTACCTCTTCAATTCCCTACCCATCCTTAGTGGTCGTCATCATCTCTATGTTGTATTCTATCTCTCGCGAACCTAGGGCCTTAATTATTGCTCAGCTCTCAATGCTTTGTGCTTTGCTGAAGCGCTCAATTCTAAAATGACCAAGTTTTGTTTGCTGGCTAGCCCTTTGAGTTTTATAGTGCCTTTCGAATTTGAATTCGACCATTCCCCCTAATTTCGGGACATTAATGCTTTCTTGGTGGTAGATTTTCCAAAATATTGCCCATAACTCGCATCTTAATTTCCTGTTTCCCGCTCCATTTGGCCTCAAATCGAACATCCCATCATGAATAGTGAAACCAACGATCACTTCCCAGCCAACCTGCATGGCAATGCAGTCCTCTGTGCGTGGTCATGGACCTTGTGACGTTCTGATTTTGCACGCACCTCTCATATCACATATCTCCTAGGCAAAATATTTTATAGTTCCGCACTCCATTTCAAATGCTTGGAGTGCTACGACTGTTCTTCCTATGGTTATTCAAGTGGTTGAACCACCCGTGTGGGGCTCCATCCCATCCTCCACCATGGTTGGCAGAGAATCCTCATCTTTCATTGTGGTGATTTGATCAACATCGCGCACTCTACTATTTGCAATGTGATACCCTGGTCACTACGTTTGGCGATATGCAATCCAAGACAAGGCAACAGACTAACCAATTCATGACGATAGCTTTCCAATTTGTGAGCATGACTGCACGCACCTTACCTCACCATCCTCTATTTTTCGACAAGAATTGCTTCCTTTATTTCATTTTCTAGCTTCTTGGCCTTTGCGTCCATTAAATCGCTTTTCTCCCTTAATCATACCCAATCTTTTTCAAGTTTGTGAAGTCTAAAGTTTCCTTGTTGGATTTCTTCCTCAAGTCTTATATGTTCTATTTCGCGTAGTAGTGTGATTTCTTCATTTCGTTCTGCACGGACCGTCATATCTACCGGTGTTGTTACATGTGGACTTGGCTTTGCATGTTCCACAGGGATTTCATCCCCTGCTTCATACTTCAACTTTGGAAGCGCTTGCGTAGTTAGAGTTTTTCAGATGGTCGTATAAGCCCACACAACTACTGGTACACATAGGTCCGAGTTGGTGCATCTCACATGGTGGAACCTGTTCAGAACTTCACACACCTTGTCAAAGGCTTCCCTGCGTATGATTTTCAGCGTGCTAGGTCTTATCATACTTTGTCATTCACACACTTTCCTTGCTTGCTTCTGCTTGTTGTTCCTGTTTCCTATCATGATAGCAGTGTGTGTTCGTACGGGCTGTGTACCATACGCCTATACCCATTTGGAAATATGGGCACACAGATTGTTTCGTTCATCATGCCTAGCTTTCATCTACATCAGAGTCTTCCCAAATCGTAAGTGCATCATTTTTCTACATTCACACCAGTACCTGAAACTCTGCTGGTGCGTAACCCACCAGCTTGCGAGCATAGCGCGTAGTTCCCATTTCAGAGCATTGAACCACTGCTTTTCTAGCATTGCGTTTTCAAATTTGTTCAAGAATTCATCCACTGCTATTAACCCATCATAAATAAGCAGATCCCTTACCTCCGTTGTCATACAATGCAGTGATATTACCATCATGTTGCAATTGAGCATGGTTACCTCGTGTAATCGGTTCTGCCATCATTTTGTTTCCTCATCTGAATCTGATGTGCAGTATCTTTCGTGCTCCGATGAAATCCAGCCATCTGCTGTAGAATTCACCCAATCCTGTTCCTGTGTGGTTATCTTGAAGATACAGTCTAGCTCGTTGTCATGCACTGGCTCTATGTAGCACGCTCCTTCTATAGGGTCTAAAGGCACCACTATGTGTAGTGACTTTTTCTCAAAAATAATTTTGTGCTTCTTTAGATTTATCAATCTGTTCATATCAGTAGCTCAATCTTTTCCTAGTAGCATAGGATAGGGATTGTTGTCATCGACAATATCTATCATCTCGAAATCTGCAAGTGCACTTACACCTTCGATGTCTACTGTTATCCCTCGCAATATTCCCATCTGTAGGATCTTCTACTAGTTCACCATTCGCAATTGAATAGGGGACCATTGCAATGCGGACCTGCCCATGCGTTCCCATGTCTGCTTTGGCAACACATTTGCGTCTGATCCTAGATCTAGAATTACTTGATCCATTTCATACACCCTGATTTACGGAGTCAATCACATTTCCCTTGCTGTTTGCGACATATTTTTCCTAAGATTCCAGACTACACGAGGTTCTCCTAACCCAACGCACCTAGTGATAAGTTCCTGCAGTCCTTTCACAGCCTTTTTGTCGCGCAACAGTTTCATACATGTCTCCAGAAAGGTAGTGATCATTGATCCGACTCTAGTTGATCCTTAGTACTTGAAGTGGAGGTCTCTGTGAAGCTCTTCTTAGCTTCCATGAATTTCTCCTTCATGTGCTCCAAATAAAATTTAGGTTCCTTTTCAGGAGCCTTGCGAGCCCATGCACTTTCTTCAGTTTGCTTACCTTTGTCATCTCATGTTGTGATATCGCTTCGGAGCACTATGTTGACATTCATGTCTTCTTTGCGTGGCTCAGACCTCATCATTTGCAAATTCTAAGTCGGGGGAGGTTGGAGTATCCTTATATCGCACAACCTCACTATCAGTGTAGGTTAGTCCTCCATCTCATGATCAAATTGAGTACAATATAAACATGATGCTCTCATGAGATTTGTACAATCGCAGACATAATGCCCTGGCCCTCCATAATATCAACAAATCAGCTGTCCGTGACCCCTTCTTGGTCCCATTCCACCTCGACCTCATCTACGCCCATGAAATCCAGCATGCACCATCCCTGCATTTGGTCAAGGGCATGCATTTCGAACTGCACTCTGTAGGCAGGAATTTGATCCATCATTAGCTTGTAGATTTTGTATGTGTGCTCATAATGGCCTACCAACATGAAAAAATTGCAAAACAATTGTTGGGATGTCTGCATATACTTCAGTAATAGGTGACAATTATCTATAGCATGTTTTCCTCCTATTTGACAAATCACGGACCATAATGCAGGAACTGCACTTGGCCCTGCTTGTGCCTCTAGTCTCAATGGCATTGGCCCTCCTGCCACTAGGTAGTTTGCAAAGATTGGACAATGGTCCTTGTCATGCCCCTAGCCTTTTCATTTTATGCACCATACCTCCTCATGCACTTCTAGGCGAGTTGTCCTATCCTGTTTCAAAATATACATTTCCAAACACAAATTTTTCAGTTGCGCGTGGATTTATTGGATTCCCAAGCCAAGATCTTGTATTGGGGTCTCATACAGTCTCATTGCAATCTCCAAAGCTTCGGCTTGGGTGGATAACTTCTGCTGGCCATTCGTTAAGGTCATGTTGGCTTTACAAATCATACTTTTCAGTCTCTGATCTAGATCCCATGGGGTCTCACCTGGAAGTATCACGATTTCCTTAAACCTTATAATCAATTGTGTCTTTGATTTTGGCCTGCTAAATTCCCTGTTTAGTGCAGCCTGGATATATGCGATCCCCATGTTTGGGTGGTCATTAGAATGCTTAATGTACCATGTTAGTGTGCAGTCCTGCAACATGCTTACCAGTGTTTCCTTCTTTATATTGTCATCCAAGACTCCTTGTGCTTCCCATACAGCTTTTACCACAAACCAAAATTGGTCTGGATCTTCGTTCCCTACTCATTTGAATATTGACAATTTTATTGTGCTCACCATATTGAACTGTGGTGGTGGCGGAGGTGGTGTGGGCGGAGATGGAGGTGATGATGGTGAAACTGGTGGTGGTGTAGGTGGGGGTGGTGGGCACGGAATTCACTGCCTTATCAAACTGATCGCGCTCCTCGAAAAAACTTTCGCGAGCTCTTCCTCACTTTCCCACCGAGGTGAAATCAAGGGGATATTTTCTATCTCTATGCTACCTTCATTTCTATAGATCATCCCATTGCGTGTAGCCCCAAACATCAATTTATTCACATAATCTATTTTTCACACAATAGAATCTTAATCCAAGTGTTTAAAGATTTAATGTAATTACCTTGCGGTCTTTTGAGGAAGAGTCGTTCTGCCTCATTGTAGCTGACTGTTGTCTCTACCGCAAACTCAATGATAAATCCTCCTATAATTTGATCGAGCCAATGGTCCACAGTGCGCGCAATCTTATCTTCCGACACTTCTAGTCTGCGCATTAATTTTGGAGCCCACACAATCGGTTTGTCGAGCCTACACCTTCCCTGGCCATCCAATAACTTCATGATCCACTCATATAACTCAGAGGGGAAGGATGCAAAGAAAATTTCATGGATTTCCATATATAAGTAGCGCTCTAACCATTGTTCCTTTGATACTCACGGATTCCTGTTTTCCTATGCCGCGAACTTGTGAATTTTTCTATCCAACCACCCTTCAATTTATTTCTTCATCGGATTCCAGTGACACGACATTAGACATCCCTTATGTAGATCTCAATCTCTGCAACAGAACCATTTATTGGCTTGTTAGGGCCTGGCCCAGGTTTGGAGATGATTTAGCCAAACAAATCCCAGTACTACTAGCTCTTTAGGCAACAGTCTACAGAGCATTGTTTATTCAATTTAGTGTGTCCTAAATTTCTACATAAGTTATCAATCCAGGAGTCGTAAACTGATGAAGTGTAGTGCACTGTATGTGCTATACAACCCTTTTCTTACCTCACTATTTTCAGTTTTATCTTGTTTTGGGGTTTTGTTCTGTTAATCTCCTAAAGTGGTTTAATGCAATGGAAATCCTAATCTATTGTTAAAGAAAAATTTAAATAATACTTTTAAAGATCAAGTGTGGAAGTAGAGTTGAAGACAAGGTTTATTCTCTTGCTTCTTATGATAATTTCCAAACTTTGAACTTAAGAGATCTTAGAACATGTTGTCTGCAAAATCAGAACTTGAATAAGAGTGTAAACATGCAGCTACATAAACCAAACTAAAAAAGAAGTACTGAAAATGAGATTACTATCTCTGCTATCCATCCTAATTGCAAAATTGAAATCTAATAAACTGCTGCAACTCAAACCAAAAAGTAAAGAAACTAGAAACTAGTCAATGATTTCATCCATAATCACAACATTTCGCCAATTAACTTCTAAAATGGGGTTAAGCTAAAGGCTCTGGAAATATCATCATATGGCATGAAAGAAATGACATCTAAATTATCTAATTACACACTAATGAAAGCAAAGCCAATTACTTCATCTATAATCATAATATTTCGCTAATTAACTTCTAAAATGGGGTTAAGCTAAAGGCTTCAGAAATATCATCATATAGCATGAAAAAACTGATATCTAAATTATCTACTTGCACACTAATGAAAGAAAAGCAATTACTTCACCTATAATCACAATATTTCTCCAATTAACTTCTAAAACGGGGTTAAGTTAAAGGCTCCAGAAATATCATCATATAGCATGAAAGAATCGACATCTAAATTCTCTAGAATAGTAAACAAATCTCACTAAGTAAAAGCATAAACAACTGAAATTGAAAAACTAAAGTTCAGCAAAGGGAGTAAGTCTTAATAACACCACTTGATGCAAAAATTACACTAAAAAGCTCGAGCATAACTAGACTTAAAGACCTATTCTGAAGTGCACCTATCAGTGTTAGTAAGAAATGTGACAAGCTGCAAAAACATGTACAAGATTAGAATGATTAAGATCATAAGCAAAACATGAGAAATGTGCAATTCAAATGAGAGAAAATATACATGAAAACTATACAAAAACAAAATAAGGACCTCAGCTACGTAGGGGCCCTTTACATAGCTTTAGACTAGTACATTGTTACTTCAAAACACACTCAAACAACCATGTGAAAAACAAAGTTTTGTATTATGAAACATAGTAATATGTCTCTCGGTTACAGAACAAAAAAATAACACTATACAATAATATCAAGAACATCCTATCTGCATTGCAAACACTTATATTTATAGATATAATGGGTAACTATATCTCAGAGGAATTTCTTCAACGATAGACACGTGAACAAGTCAAAATCTGAGGATTCGGCCTCTTGGTTGCCATGAGCAGTAAATCTATGTGAGGTGGATGTTGGATTGCGTTATGGAGATGGAATGTAGGTGGAAAAAACAGATCCAAGAGTTGAGGAATGGCCTCGGGCTTCTTTTACATGTAGGAATAGAGTTCTAGTTGGCATAAAACTCTCTATTGACCTCCCTTTGACCGAGACCTTTCCTTCCAAATCTGGCTAACTAAATAAGACCTCATCCATGTGTGGACAATTCCTGAGCTACCCATGTGTCTCATTCCTCCTACTGATACCTGTAACCTGTAAAACAATGGAAATGGCTGTGAAATTGCAAGTTAGCTGAGAAAAGTGGCTATATTTCGTAGCTGATAAAAAAAAACCTAGATCAAATAGCACACACAGTGATATAATTTGAAAATCACTCAAATACACTCCTGAAATCAACGTGTAACAACTTTTGGTAGCATCGGATGCACTGGCATGGGAAAATAGAAGAGAAAGGGTTTAGGAAAATTCTTGGAAGAGAGGTAGTTTTGTGGCTCAACATACCCCCACTGTGAATATGTTGCATGTCCTCATGAAACTAAAATTGTAACTATCCTTCCTTCAATTCATCTACTCTGAAACTTCTACTAAGACATCTGACCTCTTCTTCTTCTTTCTTGTTGTCACTTTCATTCTAGACTTCATCATAAAACACCTGTACTTGAGATTGATGAGGGCTCTACTCAACCTCCTATTCTTCTTCTTCAGTTTTCTATTTTTCTTATGCCATAGTCCTAAATGCAGCATGGTATTTTCATGGATAACTTTGTCCAATTTGTTTTTCTCTTTTAATGTTTCATTCTCCCTTTGGATATGTTTGTTTAAGACTTCCAGCTCATAATTTTCTTGCTTCAATGACTAAATCAAAGTTTCCTGAGTTGTACTTGGCTGATTAGATGAAGTTCCTCGTTTTGCTGTAGTTTTCTACTGTTCCAATGATTCAATGAAATCATACATCTGCTGCTGGGTTTGATCAATTTCTGGAGTTGTTTTCCTTGGACTAGTTTCAAAATCTACCTGAGGAGAAGGAGAATACTATGGAATTTGATCAGGTGGAGTGTTTTTTGGTGACTTATCTGGAGTTTCACCTCCCAGGTCTATGAATTGAGCTCCTTTGATTTGCATTTTCTTCGATTTGCCCTTTAATCTAGAGCTTCTTCTTAGGTCTTGTCAGCTTATATCTCCCTTTTCTATGATCTGGTTCCCCTTTCCTTTTTGTTTTTCTTTAGTTGACTATTCTTTAAGATTAACTAATCTTTTAGAAAGCACTTGCTCTTCCTCTGAAGAAGGCTCAGGAGTCTGGTAAATGTCTTCAATTTTCCTCTTTCCTTCCTGTTTTGCTTGTTTCCTAATTTCAGTCAATGTTTCAAAAGGAAATTCTTCTTCACTGTTTTGCTTGGTCATACTAGTAGGAGTATCTTAAATTCTTAAAGTTGTTATTTTCCTCTTACTTATCTTTGCTGAACTCCCCTCAGGACTTTAGGAGGGTCTTGGAAGAAGCTCCTAACTAGGAATTTTCCCATGTATCTTCCCTCTCTTTCAAATGATTTTCAACCAAGACCTTAATAAGGCCATGATGGTAGAGATGAGGTTCCAGATTGTCTATATTCTTTTGCACCGTAGTAGACATTTTTCTCAAACTATTCAACAAGAAGTAAGGGAGGTTGATAGTTTCACTCTCCAAGAAATTCATTAATAATCCGATATGATACATATACATGGAGCCATACCTACCCTCACATGTAATGAATTTTTGAATGATCAACAACAAACTACTCCACTTATCTTTCAAGGCTAAAACATGAATCCCTCATTTAAAGATTGATATGTCCATACCTGCATTACGAAGAATGACCCTCCAGACCTTTTCATCAAAGTCCTTGTTCTTAAACCATCTCCCCTTCTTGTGGAAGCTCTGTGGCTATTGCAATTGATGATTCTATCACTGGAAATTTGATGTCCCCGATTTCAACTTCTACACCATTGAAAGATCTTACAAACATTTTTGTAACCTCCTTATGATTACCCTTGAACTTCTTAATGAAATGCAACCAACTTGCCTTCTTCAATGTGCTCTTAAGCTGCAGGTATCCTTCCATAACTCCTTCGGGCTCTGTTCTCACTATATGACCCATTCTTCCTTTTCACTGTGAAGACACCTCTGTAAATGACAGCTTTATGGGAACAAAATGGTTATGTGAGAAGAAAATAGAAGAGGGTCATTGATCTGAAAATGGGGATATTAGGCTTCTTGTCTAACTTACAAGAACCTCTCCCACTTCCAAAGCTTCTAATTTTCCCAAGTCTTAATGATTAACCAATGCGGAAATAAGAAATTCTTGAAAATATGGGTGTATGCTTGTATTTGTTTTCAGTTGATTATTTACTTCAAAATATGTTATTTGTGCTGATATGAGAATGTACTTAAACTGATATATAAATGCATATAACAGTAGTTGAAATATCAGTAAAAACAAACACATAAGGCAACAATATAATATGGGGTTCACCCTGATATCTTGGGCTACATCTCCTTGAGCTCTAATCAACTTGATTAGGCTCTCTGGGATTATGAAAATAGTTCTTTTACAAGTGCCTACACTTAACTCCAATGTTTTATACAGGAACATTAGGCTCAGAAAACCATCTTATCCCTTGGCTCTTGGAGCTCTTTGACTTTCTAGCTCTATCTCTTGGCTCTAGCTCTGGCTCTTGCTCTGGCTGGGCTCTGACTCTGGCTCTAGCTCTAGGGCTCGGGCTTTGGTTCTAGCTCTCAGCTCTTTCTTCTGGTGCTTGCTCTGGTTGTTGGCTTTGGCTTCTCTAAGCTCTTTCTCCCAGCCTTTGCATGCCTCTCTGAGTCACTCTACCTCCAAGCAACTCCAACAACAATATTCTATTGTTAATTGAGCTCTTTGGCTTTTCACTTGACCTCTGAGTGACTCCCCAGACTCTCTACGCATTCAACGTTTTCTTCACTATTCGTGCCACCAACCTCTGGTGGCTCTCCCTATTACAGTGAGCTCGACTCTAGTTTCCCCACTTCCAGGTCTACTCTACTGCTTCTAGATTCTCTCTTTTTCTCCCCCTTTTACTCTCTTTCTGTTTGTGGCTTAACACCAATCTATCTCATGACTGTTCGCTTCCTCTCTCGACTCTTCAGATCACCTGCCTCTATCTGCTGGAATTCCCTACTCTGTGTCATCATCACTGTAACGCTTCATAGAGAGGTGGCCATTTGTCTCCTCATGAGCTAAGCCAACTCTTCCTCAAGCGGTTCATTACTTCGATTACTCTGCGAAATGATTCATCCGTCAACTCAGCGGTCCAATCGGACTTCAACCTTTATGTGTCGAAGCTTATTTTCTCCATCAAATCCGGTTTCCCATCGGGTGCAATCTCCACTGTTAGATCTGGGGTCTCCAGATCATACGGTTATCACTTTTATCACACAGTTGACTTGCTTGGACATTAGCCCGCGATGAGAGTGGTTTTCTCTCTCATCCGCCGGACACGCGTCAATCAACGTATGGAATCGTTGGGTCCTTTGACAAACTCGCTTACCTCCCGAAACGCTTCTGATATTCCACTGGTTTTGGAATGCGGGACTCACCTTCACTTTTAGCACTTTTCCCATGGTTTCTTGGCTTTCCTTGTGACCAAGTGCTCAGGGCTTTACTATTTTGAGGGGTTTTGCCTAGCGATGTGTGATTTGCGCTAATGGCACATCAGAAACAACCTCCATTTTTTCGTATGAGCCTCCTAACTGCCATTTTTACACCATGCATAGTCCCCATGGGCCAACGGTCAATGTGCTTTGACTGAAGTTCCTCATTGCTCTATGTTGGCTGCAAATTGTCACTATTCAGAGGTTATTTCTGATAGGCTTCGACATCCATAAGGATTTAAACTTCGGTATGAGAGTTTTTACAGAGTTTGAGTATCTTTAAGAGAGTTTAAGGATCCATATTCAGATTACCCTTCCCACTAAAAGAACTTTTGATCCACCAAAAGAATGATATACTAATCTGAGCAGTAAATGAGAGTAACAACACCCTCTTCTTTCAACCTCCCTACACTTGCCTTTGCATAGTGCCTCTGAGCCAAAATATTTGACCACTTCCCTTCTTGGATGGGATAGTTGTTTTGGGAAGAACTGTTTTCCTCCTTGACTTCATGCAAAACTTCTTCTGTGAAGTTTATAGAAGGTAGTTTGAACTTCTTTGCCTTGATCCTTAATCCAAGGTGGCTCAAAAAAATGTGAAGTACATCTGCTCCACAAAACTTTCATTTGTGCTTGTTTGAAAAGCTACCAACAACAAGTTTTAACAACAACAGGCATAGAGACAACAGCTGCATGGACTAACTCCTGCGTCAACAAAGAAATAGATTTCACATCTTGTGAACCCTTCCATGTCTTATATCTGCATACAAATGATTGACTAGATAAAAATCCAATAAAACATGCCTTTACAACAAATGACCCTTTAAGTCAAGCATGTAGGAAAAAGACCTTTAGGACTCTTTTACAAAAGATGAAACACTTCATCCTCATCTCCATTTTAGAGACCAAATTAACTTCTCCCAAGCCAACATTACATGCATCTCATGCTGATGCATGCATTCCATCTATCGACTTTTGCTTAAGTACACTGTACTTTTGAAACTGAAATGAACATACTGTTGCAGTAATGAAGTGATTTTGCTACTCAACTTATTTCTATTTACCATTTGGCAAGATCTTGCAACTTGCATTTATTCCACAAAGAAATGCAAATAGATGCATCACTAGACATCCAGCCTTAATTGGATAAGAATTCTAACCATTTCTTACCAATCCATTTCAAAGGTCCCTCCTTTGCTTGCACATGAGCATCAATATCTGAATCATCCTGAACCACATCAACTATGGAATCTTTATTCCCATCCCTACCATTTTATTTTTCCACCTTCTCCTTCAGCTTTGGTGGAAGCAGTGCTGGATTCAAAATTCAACGCCTTTCAGTAAGATGCCCTTGCTTATGGCAATAAGTGCAACACATGCATCCTTTTGATAGCATGATTTGCCTTGTGCTATGGACCTTTGGCTGCTTGCTTCTTTTCCTTCAAAAGTTTCATATATGTGACCATCCTCTTCCAACATCTAGAAACATAATGGTTATCCAAACCACGAAAGGAACATGCAATTCTTTTTCCATGCTGTACAAAATCAAAAGGAATGTGTCTAGAACCAGATTTGTACCTGCCTCTTTCACCTATATTTCCTTCATGAGGAGGTGAAGAAAATGAAGAGGTGGCTCCCTTTGGAACACCATCTCTTTCTTCAAGGCTGTTAGAGTTTCCACAACTCTCTGGTTCAAGTGTGTGCTTTTGAACATCTGCATCATGCAAATGATGTTTCGAGCTATTGCATTCCTCCTGAACACAATCCTGACACTTCTGAAGTGAATGACCTGCAATGAAACTCCTCTTTGGAATTGTTTCAATGGCCTTCATGGCAGCTTTGGAACTCTCTCCGTAGGAATTTCCATAGCCAAGACCCAAATACTTAGGCCTTCCCTCAACCATTATTGGCTCAACAATACCTTGTGCATGTTTTCCCAATTCTTTTCCTTCATAGTCCATCTTGGACATTAGCTTGGAACCTATGCCTCTGGTATGTTTTTCAAAAGAACCAATATAAGCATTCTTAGAAGAATTTTAAGACAAACAAGAATGGTTTACCTCTTCTTCAAGTTGATACTTGGCCAGGGCTTCTTTGGCAACAAAGATTTGTGACTCCAACTCATGCATCCTTTTCAAGTTCATATTTGCAATACGAAGTTGCCTCTCCATTTCCTGCAATTTGCCCGAAAGCATCTGCTTCTCTTCTTCCACAAAATTCAACTACTCTCTAAGTATGTTTCTCTTCCTTCTATCCTCATACATTTCTCTCACCATATCCATCATGGTGGACAAGTCTTACTTCATGTCTCCATTAAAGGAACTTGTGAAGAAAGAAGAATTTGAGGACTCGCTTGTAGAAGTTGTCATTTCAAAATGCATAAAAGAACTTCAAACAAGATTATTAAAGAGCTTACTAAAGCAACCTTTTGCGACAAACCTCTTATGCTTCAAGGGTTGCTTTGAGGTCCTTTGGGATAGAAGAATGCCTTTAGCCCTTCTTCCTTCTTGTCCTTCCTGGACTGAGCTATCAATAGCTTTCCCTTCACCTCTGCAGACTCAAACAATAGTCAGTATGCAACCAAGCATACAATCAGTGAGGTAATCAATCCTTAACTATCCAAACACCTTTCAGACAAGCAATCTTTGCCCTGTCAGTCAAGTATTCTGATACAACCGTCTTTGAAGGTGGGGTTAATCAATCTTAAGCTCTGATACCACCTAATCTGAAAATGGGGCTCTTAGGCTTCTTGTCTAACTTACAAGAACCTCTCCCACTTCCAAAGCTTCTAATTTTCCCAAGTCTTAATGATTAACCAATTCAGAAATAAGAAATGCTTGAAAATATGGGTGTATTCTTGTATTTGTTTTCAGCTGATTATTTACTTTAAAATCTATTGTTTGTGCTGATATGGGAAGGTACTTAAACTGATATATAAATGCATATAATAGTAGTTCAAGCAGAAGTAAAAGCAAACACATAAGACAACAATATAATATGGAGTTCACCCTAATATCTTGCGCTACATCTCCTTGAACTATAATCAACTCGATTAGGCTCTTTGGGATTATGGAAATAGTTCTTTTACAAGTGCCTACACTTAACTCCAATGTTTTATATAGGAACATTAGGCTCAGAACACCATCTTATCCCTTGGCTCTTAGAGCTCTTCGACTTTCTAGCTCTGGCTCTTGGCTCTGGCTCTAGCTCTTGCTCTAGCTATGGTTTTGATTCTGGCTTTGGCTCTAGGGCTCGAGCTCTAGTTCTAGCTCTCAGCTCTCGCTTCTAGCACTCACGCTGGCTCTTGGCTCTAGCTTCTCTAAGCTCTTCCTCTCGGCCTTTGCATGCCTCCGTGAGTCGCTCGATCTCCAAGCAACTCCAACAACAATATGTTGTTGTCAATTGAGCTCTCTGGCTTATCACTTGACCTCCGAGTGACTCCCCAGACTCTCTACGCATTCAGCATTTTCTTTGTTGTTCTCACCACCAACCTCTGGTGGCTCTACCTATTACAGTGAGCTCGGCTCTGGTTTCCCCGCTTCCTGGTCTGCTCTACTGCTTCTGGCTGCTCTCTTTTTCTCCCCTTTTTACCCCTAATCTGTTCGTGGCTTAATGCCAATTCTTCTAATGATTGTTTGCTTCCTCTCCCAGCTCTTCGAATCGCCTGCCTCTATTTGCTAGAATTCCCTGCTCTGCATCATCATCATTGTAACGCTTCATAGAGAGGTGGCCACTTGTATCCTCACAAGCTGAGCCAAATCTTCCTCAAGTGGTTCGTTACTTCGGTTATTCTGAAAAATCATCCGCCAACTCAGCAATCCAATCAGACTTCAACCTTTATGTGCTGAAGCTTATTTTCTTCGTCGAATCTAGTTTCCCATCGGGCGCAATCTACACCGTTAGATCTGGGGCCTCCAGATCCTACGGTTATCACTCTTATCGTGTGATTGACTTTCTCGGATGTTAGCCCATGATGAGAGCAGTTTTCTCTCTCATCAGCTGGACACATGTCAATCAACGTATGGAATCTCTGGGTCCTCTGATAAACTGGCATACCACCCAAAACGCCTCTGATATTCCACTAGTTTTGGAGTGCGAGATTTGCCTTTGGTTTTAGCACTTTTCACACGGTTTCTTGGCTTTCCTTGTGACCGAGCGCTCATGGATTTACCATTTTGAGGGGTTTTTCCCAGCAATGCACGATTAGTGCTTTGCGCTAATTGTGAATCAAAAATAGCCTCTGTTTTCTGGTCTGAGATTCCTAACTACCATTTTTTTGCCATGCACAATCCCCATGGGATAATGATCAATGCGCTTTGATCGAAGGTCCTCGTTGTTCTATGCTAACTACAAATTGTCATTGTTTAGAGGTTATTTCTGATAGGCTTCGACATCCATAAGGCTTTAAACTTCGGTATGAGTTTTTACAGAGTTCGGGTAGCTTTAAGAGAGTTTAAGTATCCAGATTTGGATCAATTGTGGAGAAAATCGGTGGTTATGAAATGAGGAAAATACTAAGCATGAGATGAAAGAGGATTTACAGAGTAGAAACTAGTGTAAGCAAAAAATGAACTGAGGACTATAAAACCTAGTGTGCGTGGAGGCAGAGTGTCACGCATGAAAATTTGCAAGTCTGAATGGAGTTTGAGTTCATAAAAAGGCTACGGAGTGGAATGTCAGTGGAAGAGAGTCGTATTCAATCAGCTCACATCTGCATGATTATCCGTTTTAACAAATGTAATGAGGGTGTACGACTAAGTACGAGTTAAACTAGAAAATAGATTATGAGACCATTAGGATTAATGCGGAGGATATGGTGGAGTTAAGGCAGCCATCAAGTCAAATCATCACACGTTATGGAGCTGTGATTTACAAACTATACGAATTATGCATTTGAAATGCTATTTGAAATGGTTTTGTCCATACCTTGGAGTTGTACATCTTTCATTTTTGCTAACTTTTAATTTCCCAATTGAACTGCCATCTTGAAGGTTTTAACTTGGAACTCAATGGGGAGCAGACCATAAACAAGTTCATAGGGAGTGTGTCATGTTGTGTTCCTCCATGTAGTTCTGTAGGCCCATAAGGCTTCAGGAAGCCTTTCTGCCCAATCTCTTCTATGTAGATGCACAGTCTTGGTAATGATTCCTTCAATTACTTTATTTGTGGACTCCACTTGACCATTTTATTGTCGATGATAAGAAGTGGATTTCCTATGCTTGACCTTGTACTCTTCCATAAGCTTCCCCATCATTATGGATGTGAATTGACTTCCCTGATCTGTCACAATTTCCCTTGGAACACCAAAGTTATTAAAAATATCCTCATAAAGAAAATTAACTACTGTATTTTCATTAGCAGAAAATAATGCTTTGGCTTCTACCCATTTAGTGACATAATCAGTACATACCATTATATACTTTTTCTGCTTGGATGGAGGATTAATAGGTCCAATAAAGTCTAAATCCCATTTTCCAAAGGGTTCGATGAGTGCCTAAGGTTGTAATGGAATTTCATTTGAGGGGGTAGGTTTCCCCACCCTTTGGCAACTGTCACACATTTTGACATATTGTTTTGCATCTTTGTTATAGCTCCAAATCTCACTATTATGGTTTGTGATGCTGCACTCATGGCCTAGGGCAACCCTTCCTTTTAGACCTAATCAGGGGGATGGCCAAAAATATCCTTAATAAAGGATTTTGTAAGTTGTCCTCTTGTCAACAAAGTGTCCACCACATGGTTCATCATGACATGCTTTGAGAATATCAGGCATTTCATCCTCCCTGACATATCTTCTCATCACAAAGTCTGGCCCTGTTTTATACAATTCGTTAGAAATCCATGAATATCTTGAACTATCCTGACTAATATTTCTTCTTTCTCTAGGAAATAAATATGGAGGTAGTTTCCCTGTAACCAAATAGTTAGCCATATCTGGAAACCAAGGAGTTTTAGCAGTTACTGCAAATAAGTATTCATCAGGAAACTTATCCTCTACAGGAGAGTCTTCTTTGATATTCTGAATCTTAGACAAGAAATCAACAACTGTGTTTTGTTTCCCAGGTCTATCTAACATAGTAATATTGAATTCCTGTAAATGTAAGAGCCATCTTGTAACTCTGCCATTAGTAATAGGCTTGTTCATCAAATATCTAATTGCAGAATGATCAGTATGAATAAAAGTTTCATAGCCTGTTATATAACGTCTGAACTTATTAATTGCATGAACAACAACTAAGAACTCTTTTTCAGTCACAGTATAATTTAACTCAATGGGAGTCAAATTTTTACTTGTATAGTAAATGGCATAAGGAATCAAGTCTTTTTGTCCTAGTAAAAATCCTAGAGCTATATCTAAAGAATCTATAGAAATATGGAAAGGAAGTTTCCAATGTGGTCTTCTTAATATAGGTGCTTTAGATATTCTTGTTTTCAAGGCTTCAAATGTTGATTGGCAATCATGACTCCACTTGAATTCACAGTCTTTTGTAATAAATTTGAAGAGTGGAGATGTTATTTTGGTAAAGTTTTCAATAAATCTTCTATAATATCCAGTAAATCCTAGAAATCTTCTAACATCTTTTTGGCAATTTGGAATAGGTAACTTGGAGATGACTTGAACTTTGTATTTGTCTACTTTAATCCCATCCCCTGAAATATGATGTCCCAAAACAATACCTTCAGTAAACATCATAAAGCATTTTTCATGGCTTAATGAAAGGTTTGTTTCTTTACATCTTTTAAGGACTTTTTCCAAATTTTCCAAGGCTTCTTCAAATGTATTACCATAGACTGTAAAATCATCCATATATACCCCTACACAATCATGGATTAGATCAGAAAAAATTCCTAGTACTGCTCTTTGGAATGTTGCAGGTGCATTATATAATCCAAAAGGAAGCACTCGGTAGGCAAAAGTTCCCCATGGACAAGTAAATGTGGTTTTATCCTGATCTTCAAGTGCTACCTGAATTTGATTATAACCACTAAAACCATCCAAAAAAGAAAAGTATTTTTTGCCTGCTAATGTATTCTAATACTTGATCTATAAAGGGCAAATGAAAGTGATCCTTCAAGGTTGCTTTATTCAATTCCCTATAATCAATGCACACTCTCCATTTACCATTATTTTTGGACACTATCACCAAGGGGGAAACCCATCAGATATCTAAGATTGGGTAAATGAAGTTCACATTGAGTAATTTTTAGAGCTCTTCTTTCTAATCTCCCTAAGATTTGGATTCATCCTTCTCTGAGGTTGTCTGATTGGTCTACTGTTTTCCTCAACATAGATATGATGGATGCAAGTTTTAGGGTCAATATCTTTCATATCAGTATACTCCCATGCATATGTAGTAGAATGTTTTTGTAAGATTTTGGTTAGCTCTTCTTGTTGTAACTTTTCCAAGTTTTTGTTAATATACGATGTTCTACCTAGAAAAATTTCAACTGCAGAACTGCCAAACTCTTCCATAAAGTAGTGAGACATTTGCCTTGATGACAAGTATTCAATATCATAATCTAACTAAAATTGTGTGTGATCATATTCTGAAGATGTTTCAAATTTTTTTAATGTGCTCAGGATTTGACTATCCTCACTAACTTCAGAGAGAGTAAAGATAGGTTGTATAACATCTTCATCATCGACCCATTCATTGTCTCCTACTTTTGTAATTGCTTTTTTTGGAGGATACAAAGTAAATTTATTTTTTGAACTACCATAAAAATGTACATGTCACTAGACCTACAACTAATAAAAGCATCAGTTGTGGCTAGCCAAGGTCTTCCTAAGATGAGTGGGTGTCCTCCTAGATTATTCCTGGGAGTCAAACTCATGAAATCCACCAGATATTCCCAAGAATTTGAGACCGAAATATCTTCCAGTGCACCATCTAGTTTGATTACTGATCTATCTGCAAGTTGCAGTAAGGTACGTGTGAAAAGAAGATTAGGAAGTTTAAGCTATTCCATAGACTGTCTATTCATAATGTTTATAGCAGCCCCTAAGTCAATCAATGTATTTGGAATTTCTATTCCATTTATGTGTGTTTTGACAATTGGACTTCCTAGATCCACATATTTCTGCATGGTAATCTTTCCCATCATGATATCTGATATTTTTCCTACCAAGTGGATTCTTTTTGTGTCTCTTGGTTTCCTACCTGGTCTTTTGATATTCAACTCATTTATTGTTTTTTCTAGAATAGGAATTTCTCTAATGGCTTGTAGCAAGGGAATCTTGATACAAACATTCTTTAATTCATCTAGGAAATCAAGTCAAGCAACAATATTTGTTTTTCCACCCCCCTGTCAATTTATAATCTCTCAGGAAAAGGAGGTGTGGATGTAGATACAGGTTGCTCAACTATAGGAGTTGTGTGGATTAACTCTTTTTGTTTTTCTTTTTGAATGGTTGGGTTTTGAAGGGATGCTTCTTCAAAACTTTTATTGAATTTCAGAGAATCCTCCTCAGAAGCATCTTGCTCTTGAATACCTATAGAAGGTTTTTCCTTTCCTAAAATCCTACCAAATCTAAGTCGAACATCATTAAGATCTAGAGGAACAATCATGTAGGTATGAAATGGTTTTCCTTCTACCATGTAAGCATTCTGAGGGTTTTTCTTGTTGGGATTTGGTGATGGTTGGGCTGGTAGTTGATTTGGCTTCTGTTGAAATGGAAGCAAGAGTTGAGGATTTTGATTTTGTTGAGGAGGTTGTTGTTGTGGAAATGGTAATGAAAGTTGTGGGCTTTGATTTGGAAGTTGTGGTTGTGGACTTTGTTGTTGGTTTTGTGGGGGAGGATAGCTCTGATAATATGGAGGATATTGATAATATTGATCAAACCTCCCATAAGGATTTCCCCCCTTGTGCCCATGATTGAGATTGACACTGATTTTAAAGTTGAGGCCAAGGTTGTTGCCGAGAATTCCAATTTGGTGAGGGCTGAAAATTCATTGGATTGTTAAATCCTTGATCTTGTTTCCCTTGCCAAGGTCTTCTTGAAACAAAGCAAAGAGGTTCTACAAAATTTGGAACTACTTCCTCTTGAAAGACAACTTTAAGACCTAGGATTGAAGGACAATCCTTGGTCTCATGACTTTCCAAGCAAATCATACATGTTTCTACAACTTTTGCATCTAAGGGACATTCTCTTGGAGCATGTTTCTTTCTACATTTTGGGAAAAAGATGGCTAAGGCATCAACTTCTGTTTTCTGCTTGTTTTGAATTTTGAGGGTGTCTAGCTGTTCACTATGGCTCCCTAGAATGCTAGTTTTGAACTCATCAAGAATATTGCCAATTTCTACCCTACTTACTGTCCCAGTTGTAGATTTGTTTGCTTTAATAAGAGAAGGATCTCTAGGCCCTTTTCCAGTTTTAGATTTTCCTCTTGAGAGATGGACACATTTCTGCTATGTCACTTAATGGAAGTTGAGAGATGTCTCCCTTCCTCATCATGTTTAAAATATCTATCCATTCATCTCTAATGGCTTTCAATAAAAGGGCTTTCAAGGTTTCATCATCTAAATTGTTCATTTTTTCTCTCTTTAAGTTGTATTGTAACCTCTCAAGCAAATCCTCTAAGTTCTCATCTTCTTTTTGCATCATTTTGAATGCCTCATCCTTATGATTGGTAGGCATACAATAATCCAGGTATCTATCCAAAAATGCCTGCCACATATCATTCCAAGTCCTAATAGATTGAGTGACTAATCCAATAAACCATTTTAGAGTAGCCCCTTTCAATGTTGAAGGGAACAATTTGAGTTTTTGGGAGTCTTCTAGATAGTTATAGGTTCGGCATAAGACTTCAAATTCAAACAGAAATGTTTCAGGATCCTCACTTCACAATCCTTAAAAGTTTGGGAGGACGGATGGTGAAATGTTTTTCATTGTTGTATGGGTTTCCTCATCTACTATAGGGAATCCAAATGAGTTATCTCCTTCCCTATTTCCTCTACCTCCTCCATTGTTACCTCTACCTCCTCCATTATTTCCTCTACCTCTGCCTCTACTCCTTCCTCCAAATAGTTAAAATTCTCCATCTTGCTCTTTTTCTGCCATGATAGTTTCCTCAGAATCTTCTGGCTCTTCTATTAATGGTTGATGAGAGAAAGTTTCTACCTCCTCTTCTTCTCTAGGTAATTCTACTTCTTCAACTGCAATAGGCTCCCCTATGGAGGTGAAGAAGGGTTCTTCTTCTAGGTCAGATTTAGTAGATGGAGTGGGATAATATTCTAATTCAGTTGCTTCCCCTTGAATTCCAGGAATCCTAAGGCTAGGAGTATGGGTCTGGGATGGAGGTGTATCTTGTCTATTCCTTGAAGTAGTTGGAGTTATAAAAATCAAACTTTTGCCCCTAGTTATAAACCTTCCCTTAGAATCTCTTTCTCTATGCATGTCGTTTTCTTTTTGTGATTTTAATTGGGCTAATAATCCTTTTTCTGATCCTCCATATCATAGTAGGTGCAAGAGGAGAGCATACTCAAGAAATTATTGGACTAATAATTCTTTTTTCTGATCCTCCAGATCACGCTAGGTTTAATAGGAGAGCATACTCAAGAAATTATTAATTTTCCCTTCTTCTTCTTTTTTTAATGTAAGGGATAGGCTACCTAGTTACACTTCCCCAAAAATGGTGCCAAAATGTTTAGTAAATTTAGTGTGTTCTAAATTGCTACATAAGCTATCAATCCGGGAGTTGTAAACTGATGAAGTGTAGTGCACTGTATGTGCTAGACAACCCTTTTCTTACCTCATTGTTTTTAGTTTTATCTTGTTTTGGGGTTTTGTTATGTTGATCTCCTAAAGTGGATTAATGCAATGGAAATCCTAATCTATTTTTAAAGAAAAAGTTTGAGAATAATTTTAAAGATCAAGTGTGGACGTAGAGTTGAAGACAAGGTTTATTCTCTTGCTTCTTATGATAATTTCCAAACTTTGAACTTAAGAGATATTAAAACATGTTGTCTACAAAATAAGAACTTGAATAAGAGTGTAAACATGTAGCTACATAAACCAAACTACAAATAAAGTACTGAAAATGAGATTACTATCTTTGTTGTCCATCCTAATTGCAAAATTGAAATCTAATAAACTGCTGCAACTCAAACCAAAAAGTAAAGAAACAGGAAACTAGTCAATGATTTCATCCATAATCACAACATTTTGTTGAGATTGCAACAAGATGATGGAGCTTAGTGAAAAGAGTCGCCTTCACTAAGTGGGCCCGCAGGCTATTTTTGGCGCAAGTCTATTTTTAGACTCTGTCTATTTTAGACATATGGATCATGTCTATGGATTGTAGGTTGTTGTTTATGGATGACTGATCAAGTTGGAAAAATAGATGGACTTCTATTTTTGATGAAAGTGTGAGTGATCAAGTCTATTTTTAGACTGGCTGTCAAAAATAGAAAAGTCAAATATTATTATCTCACAATAATATTTGGACTATAAATTTTGTCTTATTCTCTTGGAGCACTTCAGTTCGAGCTACGGATGTGGCACATGCAATTGCATGAAGGAAATACGTGGTTCTTATGGGTTAGTTGAATATTTGCATGCATGACTTCAGTTAGAACTCAATTGAGTTGAGTTTAGTGGACTGGAGGTGCAGTTGATGGAGTTGTGTTCAGTTTAGCTTTGTTAAACTGGTTGTATTTAGTCTAACTGGCGAATAGACTAGAGATGAGTTGGTTGAATTAGTTATTAATTAATTCACAAGTTATTAACTCATAATAAAACTAATGAATACAGCAGTTAACTCAGTTGCATGTCAGTGCATGTTCAGTTCAGCAGGGACAGGTGTTAGAGAATCAGATTGCTATCAGTTGTGACTATAGTTGTGCACCAGATCTTGCACAAATCAGGGGATTGAGTATGCAAATGAGTTTGCACGTATTGTAGCTTGTTCTCACGTGATTTAGCCAAGGAAATACGTGGCTGCGTTGGAATTATCACTGGTTCTTGTGCAGGTATTGAGCAGCGGAGGTAGGCATGGCAGCGGAAGAGATTTGAACCTGTGATTGATTCAGATCTGAGCTGTATTGTGTGTAACAGGTGGAGCTGGTACTGGATTGCTTGTGATAAGCATTGTACTTTGTTATGTTACATGACTCAATCATTAATATACAGATAGTTGGGGTTTTTAGCGAGATGCTTTCCCCGGGATACATACTGTGTTAATGTGTGAATGCTCTTGATGTTTTGTTGTTATTGATGTTGCTATATTGATGATCAACGTAGAGGAGCTTATGTATTGTGTATGTTTTCCGCAATAGTACATGATCAAGATAATCTCTGTTGAATATGTGTTAAATTATTCAAAATTTCTACAGTTTGTAGAGTCCTCCAATACGAATACCTATAGCAATAGGCTTCATCTGGTCCAACAAGTCTTTAATAATACAATGAGATTTAAATCATTCTACCTTGAGATCCTGATTCATAATCTTTGACACAGAAATCAGGTTCTTCTTAATACTAGGAATATACCACACATTAGATATATTCCTAATCTTTCCATAAGGTAGAGTAACAAGGACATCTCCATGTCCGTTGATCTCGTACCCTCTTTTATCTCCAAGGTATACTTTTACTCTAGTGTTAGATTCTCTAAAATTTTTGAACCATTGCTTTTTACCTGTCATATGTGAGGAGGCTCTAGAATCTATGAACCAAATATCTGATTCATCCTCCTGAGTAGCTAAAGCAGTCTCAACCTCAACCATAAACAATCTGACATCCTGATTCTGATTTGCATCTACATCAGCCAAATGACCTGCATGTCTTCCCTGTTTGTACCTCTCCTCATCTGCCTTTTTCTTATGGCAAAATTTAGCAATATGGCCTATCTTACCACAATAAAAGCATTTAGGAGAAGAGTCATGTTTATGCGAGGTCATACCTTATGGTGTCCTTTTTCTTGATGCATTGCCTCTCCTGTGATCAACCACTGCTTTCCCTTTTGGCTTGAACTTTGTCATCAATACAAGATCTGAATTTTGAGGTTTGATAGACAACCTCCTTTCCTCTTCTTGTAGAAAAATCCCAGTGAGCTCTTCAAAGCCTGCAGGTTTTTCTCTTGCATTCAATCTACTATAAACATATGATAATCATCTATCATGCCATTCATGGTAATTGTCACCAGATCATCATTTTCCACAATTTGACCAATTTCAGATAGTTTATCTTTAACTTCCTTTATCTGAGATATGAATGAAGAAACAGACTCATTCTCCTCCATCTTGATTAAGAGAATCTTCTTCCTGAGGTACAAGGTTCGAATGGTGTTCTTGATCTCATACATCTCTTTGAGAACTGTCCAGATGTCATTCGCTGTCTTGCAATCTTGAATGTGAGGGATGATGAAATCTTTGACTGATAACTTGAGTAGCACCTTTGCCTTCATCTCTCTTTTTTCCCAGTCTCGAATTGTTGTATTTGATCCACCAGTTGCAATAGTTAACTTGAGTTCATCACCGGTGGCAATGTTATAAGCATTATGTCCCTCAACCAGAGTCTGGAGCTTAAATTTCCAATTTGTGTAATTGGAACCATCAAGCTTATTACTCTCATTGAGATAAGCTTCAACAATTTGATTATTCATCTTGAATGAATAAAATCTTCAACAATTTGAGAAAACCTCGAACGTAAAAAAAAATACCCTATTCATTGCAAATTTCCTTCACAAAAAAAAAATTGCCCTCTTCCAATTTCACTTAAAAGAATTCCAAATCCTCCTTTTCTTTTTAAAAGAGATTGCTCCAAAAATACACACCCTTTTTTTTAAATAAATAAGGATTGCTTCAAAAAATAATGAAATTCCTTTTTGTTTTTAATTAAAGAATTAAAATCTTTAATTAAAAAAACTTCCCAAATTCCAAAATCCACGTGAAGCTTTAATGTAAAAAAGGGTGGGTAAAAAAAATCTACGTGAAGCTTTAAAGTAAAGAGTGGCTTTAAAAAAGATGCATAAATACTTTACAATTTAAAAGAACGTCACGTGTGGCAATGTGCTGAGAAAAGACAACCACTGTTAATATCCTTCAAACACAGCCACAAATTTAATCTCCTATGCTCAAATTTAACGCAACAAACAAACATAGTATTTAACCACTGCAGCCACTACTTTTCCATTCTTAGATAACACAATCGTTGCGACTGTTCACCTCTTTTTCGCAACTAGTCGCAGGTGTACACCAGAAACCTACGACGATGTCTGAATATAAAAAATTGCATAGTCTTGAATGGTATCGTCGCGAGTACTCTTCATTCAACCTGCGACGATGTTGCAATTTTATATTCCTCAACTCAGCTTACAGGTCTCTCCTTCCTACAACTTTGATATCAATAGTTGCATATGGAAGACATGAATTGAAAAACAACACAGGAGGATCTCACAGGTGCAGATGACCAGGAGCTCCTACAAGCAAATATGCCACTTCTGCTTCACATTAAACTCCAATAATAAATAGATACACATTGTTAGGGAGAGTAAATCAAATGCCTAAATGATAGAAACTGAATATCCAAGACAAGCACAATCATAACTACGTAACAATAATCACCTAATCTCCATTAATTCTAACAACTTGTGTTGCTATTGTAGGGGTTTGTGTTTGGAGTTTGAGAACTAGTATTTGATGCTCAAAATAGAAGTAGAGTTTGAAACTTATGTTTAAGAATGTTAATAGTTTGTTTCTATTCTATGATTACCTATTCTTATGAATGTGATCAATGGTTCTTGAATTTTGCTGAGAAATGATGATTGATTTGGTTACAAGGGTTTAATATCAGAAATTGATGATATGTTTGCTCCTATAAGTGTTGATACTTAGAACTTCCAAGTGAAAGTTAGAGTTGATTACTCAAGACAAAATCATAGTTTGGACCTCATATTCAAAGTTGCTTATATTCTACTATCAATGAGATCAAAGGTACAACCGAGCTTGATGATATGCCAATGAAGAAATCTTACTGAGCTAGTGAAGTTATTGTTGATTGACTTGGTTACAAGGATTCATATAAATACCCTATTGAGTATGATGAGTTAGAGCATTGCTGTGTTGCTGATATCAAGTCTATTTTGATCAAAGCTGATCATGAGGGTTTATGTCGCTTGTTGAAGGTTGGAGCTATTGGATGACAATTAGGGTTCTGTTTTTTGAGTTGTCTATTGTCTAGATATGCTGCTGAATGGCAAAGTTGACCAAAAGTTAGAAGTTTTGCTTAGAGTTTGTATTGCAAAGATGTGTTATGATTAGTTTTAGTATGCTAATGAATGTTTATGAATCTTTTGCTTGCTAAAGTGATTGTTGAGTTAGATATTGTTGACTGTTTTTTGTACTAATGAAGTTGTTCTTGGGTTAGATGACTAATGTGTTGATGACTAAGTAAAAGCATGTTACATAGTTGAATCTTGCTGAGATGAGAAAGAGTTAAAATTGGGAATTGATTTTGAAGTTTGTGTTAAAGGGAGTGGATCTAGTTTGAAAATGAGATGAAAGAGAAGTCCACAATGATTAGGGAGTTGGTGCTTCCAACTGGTGGGTGTCAACAAAATTCAATTGAGGGAGTAAGTGCTTCTAGCTGGTGGATGCCAACAAAACATTGTAAAGGGGGTGGGTGCTTCCTGCTGATGGGTGCCATAAAAACATTTAAAGGGAGTGGGTGCTAGTAATTTTTTTTTAAAGGGAGTGGGTGCTTCCTGCTGGTGGGTGCCAACAAAACTTTGGTAGGGAGTGGGTGCCAACAAAACTTTGGTAGGGAGTGGGTGCCAACAAAAATTTGTAAGGGAGTATATTCTTCTTATTTGTTGGTGCTAGTGAATATATGTAAGCAATGATTGAAGATTAAGAAAATAAGAAGGATGATAGTTTTCTCCCTTCATGGGGTTCCACCTAAAATATTTGTGTTATAAGTGCTTTGATTTTATGATATGATTATATGTTTTATGATTATGCTCATATGATAGATTTCTAAACAGATTCAAAGTATAGATTTGTAATAATTGTTGAAACACTTATTCAACCTTTTCTTCTTAGTATTTCCTAAAATTGGTATAAGAGCAGGTCCTTTAGGATCAATTCAATAGGTGGAAGAAGATCCAAGGAAGAACAAAAAGTAGTAATCTAAGAAGAAGAAGACAATTCACATGAAGGACTATGACTATACGAGTAGTGTAACAGATGTAGTGGCAGTATCAACATTTGTTAGAAAATGACAATCAGATGTAGAACAATTCATTTCAGGAAACATCGATCATCATGATGTGCCTTTTCTCATTGATGCAAACTATCAAGATGTATGGGACAAGCTGCAAGCCCTCCATGAAGGAGATAACAATGAAAACAATGAAGATGTAGAAGAAGTTCAATCACCAGGTAAGTTTCTATTTTGCTGTAAATGTAGGAACATAGGCCATCTTGCTCCTTCCTGTTTAGAAAACCATGATAATGATCAATAACATAAGAATGAGAAAACTTCCAATGTGTTTGAAGAACAAAATTGTAGTTTATTAGAAGATGATTGTGGCCATGCATCTAATAGTGCTACAAAAGGATCTATTCCTTTCATGTTAGATGGTTCTTTAGATTCAATAGAAGAAACGATTAAAAAATAAATGGAAATTGGAGTTGCATCTACTAGTTACACTAAAGAAAAATAATTTGATCTTCATCTACTAGTTACATTAAGAAGGAAACTCATCTCTTCCTTAGAAGAGATGAAGAGACTTAAGGAGAGGGTGTAGATATATGAGAAGAGATATTGATATGTGGATGAATTAAAGAAGACTGTAACGGTCCTACAAGCCTAGCAAAAAGAAGTTAAAAATCCAATGAAGCATTGACTGGACAACTTAATGAAAATGAAAGTCATTGTGAGAGAATTGAAGCTAAAATTATCTCTCTAAGGACTAATCTAGAAAAGGAAAATGAACAAAAAAATTCAATATAAGAAGTTTGATAGAAGTACCATAATCCTGGATGGTATTATTGACAGTCAAAGGTCACCTCACATCAAGACTGGTCTAGGCTATGTGGAAGGATCAAACTAAGGCAAAGAACAAATCAACATCAATGCAACCAAAGAAACTCCTCAATGACAAGAAGGAAAGGAAGAGGAAAACATTACAACTAAAAGAAATCAATAGGAGAGAAGGAAAGTTTCCAACAACCACAAGGGTCAAGCAAAGCAACCACATCAAAGTTCAAGGTAATGAAGAAGAAGAAATTTTCAACAACAAAGTGGACCTAGGTATCAAAATTTATTTTATGGGCATTGTTTCTATTGTAATTCATTTGGACTTAAAATAACATAATGTAGGCATTACAATAGATATAAAATTCATGTAAATAATTCTATGGCTTAGATTAGCATGCTTGGAATTAAAAACAAGGGACAACAAAGAAATCAATCTTTCCTAAGACAAAGCAACCTCAAAAGAAGTATAACAACAAGTCAAACCCCATTCAGGTAACAAAATATTTTCATTGGTTATTGCTTTTCATGCAGTATTTTTTATCATATAGCAAGAGATTGCAGGAGATGTGCCAAGAATGATTATGACAAGAATATATATTACTTTCACACCCCCATTAACAAATATATGAGAATCCAAAATAAAAAAATATAATAGAAATAGGTTTCAATTAGCTACACCTTTATTTAGGTATAATGTTAAATGCTAAAAATTCCAGAATATTGGGCATTTAGTACAAAAAGGCAGTGGGTCCCTAAGCAGCCCAAGGAAGAAAAGTTTCCTGCTAATTCGAGGAAAATCAACAAGGTATGGAGAATAAAGTGGGAACAACTTGAAGAATGTGGACTAGTACCATGTACGCTAGAGGGATATGATCATTGGTACATAGACATTGTGTGTTCTCATCATATGACTGGAGAGAAGAGCCAATTTATCTCTTTAAAGAGAACCACAAGAGGAAAAGTTATTCTAGGAGGAAATATATCAGACAAAGTGATAGGAAAAGGTAAAGTCAATCTTGATAACAACAATACAAATGTAGATAATGTTTTGTTTATTGAAGGACTGAAGTAAAACATCCTGAGTGCGATTAAAATGATTGTTAAAATACATGAAGTCATATTCAATTCAAGAGGACGCAGGATTATAAAAGAAGACACTAGAAAGTTAATATCAAAAGGAATTAGAACTCCATACAAGTTATATGTGCTGAAGAGAAGTAAAGAAAGAAATAATAGATTCAAGGGAATAACTTCTTTAGATTCTAAAATAAAGGAAAAAGGCCCATTTATAGTCCATTATATTGTAGTATATTTACAAGGAGCACTGTAGAAGAAAAAGAGAATAAAGATGGACATAGTCTTAGGGGGAGCATAATACAAAATCTCAAGGCATATGAGGAAGATAATATTTTTTGAGGCAAGAGAGTGGTATAGACAATTATGCAAGAATAACTCTCAAAAGGAAACACAAACAACAAATATTAGGAAGACAAGGATAGTGTATGAGCTTAAGAGGAGCTGCACAATTAGCAGAAGCACACATCATCAATTTTCTCTAGGAAGAGGTGATGTAAGCCTTTTATATGTTGCATAATTCTTCTTAAAAGGAGGCATGACCAAAGGAAAATATTAATCAACCATTTATTAGCACAGTAGCCATGGAGAATGAATCCTTCAGGAAGATACGAACCCAAACATTAGAGATAGTATCTTTGAAGAGATGGAGATGACAACTAGCATGGATAGCCACATGGATAAACAATCATGAAAGATAACATATGTTTAGGGGGAGCATATAAAGTGTTTTCAATAAGAGAGTGAATCAACAACTACACGGATAGTTGAGTATTGTTGATCGACACACACTATTATCCCTTGACATTGATGTCACCAAGGGAAAGTGTTTCTTCAATTTGACATAAATAACCTTGATATGTAGAAAGATATAGTTTCCTTTTGCCATTGATGTCAAAGGGGGAGAAATACATCACCCACATGTCCAATTTTGGCAGGTGACGAAGTAGTTAGTGGTTTCCATCAATGATAGAGGGGGAGATTATTGGAATTGTTGTGTTAGAATTGATGTTAATAGTGGCATGGATCTTGCTTTTTGTTGGGACTTGATATTGTGTATTGATGCAAAGTATTGGAAAATGTACTTATGCAGTGTATTTTCAATGATTAATTGACACTTCTCTGGTGCTTATGCATGATAATATGAATGATTGAATGAAGGCTATAGCGTTGCTTGTCAGATAATTGATTATGCAGGGAAAATATCAAAGAGAAGTTAGTAATGATGTTTTTGAATATTTTGAAGATATCAACAATTACAATGGGTACTACTATATAATTCACGTAATGATGCTGAGTAGTCTTGTACACACTACAAAAATTATGCTATCTTCCCACCTGTAGTCTGTGTAAATGTTGGCACGCATTGAAAACAATTTTCCCCGTCCAGTGCAATGAAATCCATGGCTTTGCAACAAAATCCATTGAATTTCCCATGGTAATTTCTGGTTGATTTGGATTTTGCCTATCGGTGGTTTTAGACATGGAAAATTCTCAAGGTTTTGTGGTTGGTATGAATTTGAACTATAAATTAAAATGTATATATACAAATAAAAATGACATTTGTGCATCGATCGAGTGAGTAAGTAGTGCAGACCTGAGTAATGATACGCAAGGAGTTAAGCTTCAAAGGAGAGTAATGAGGTGCATAGTTTAATTGAGCTCAAGGTATATATGTGTAGAGTGATCAAGGCGTATCTAAGTGGCAATTGATTGGATCATGAAGACCCTTGAGGTTGCATCAATTTGATGGTGTATGATCCAGAGAAATATCCAAGTCTGGTTCGATGGGATATAAATAAATGCATATGAGCTGTTATAAACCTATTTGCCACTCCATTATAGTAAGAGAAACCCAATATCAACTTACCTTAGTTGTTTGCCTTAAATGCATCCCCTTTAACCTTTTCTTTTACCTATGTGACATTTATCCCATGATAAAAGGGTGGAATTACATAATTGAGGAATTTCTCATAATTATTTCACCAAAATATTATAATTATGAGATAATATTTATTTCATAATTGAGATAATTGAGAAAAAACTCATAATTGTGAAAAAGGTTTATGGAGTTTTTCATTCCCAAGGAGATCAACTTGATACACTTGTGTCTGAGTTGGCTAGGGGTCCATTATTGTAGAAGTTTCCTAACTTCTCAAGCCACTTGGTATCTAGATAGATTCTCCTGGAGGATGGAATGAGCCTTTATAATCTCAGTAAGAGGGTGAAGGGGAGAGTATCCAAAATATAGCATGAGAGCTCTGCTATCTTGGGAGAGGAAGACCATACTGCAAGTTGGAGGAGAGGATCTTACCTGTTGAAGGTATACATTTTATGTACTTTCATTAATATGGTTAATAAAAATTTGTGTTCCCTTCCTTACATGAATTTGCATTTAGTATGTTATATGATCGTATCTATTGCTTTTGATCTGACGATCTTCTGAGGAATATCAACTATTGTCATTGTTTAGTTGTGTTTGTGTCCAAGGATAGAGATCATGTGCAAACATGTTGGATCGCTCGACTGGAGCACAAGATCTGCATCGAACTCAAAACCCTTCCCTGACATGTGAGGATTCCATGTGTGATCTCTTATCTTTATAGCATAGATCTGACTGCTTGCTGCATGCATGACCATTTAGATTGGGGGCCAGTATTAGATTGTATTAGCCATTATATTTTGTTGTTTGGTGATCTCAATCAGGCATGAGATCACAAAGCAATAGTTCCTTGCATGATTTAGCTGCAACATAATTGGTGCTTTCAATGAGGGCTTTTCTTTTTGCCCTCTTTGTTTGAGATCTCCTCTTATTTATGTTTTTTGGTTTTCTCTTTTTCCCATTGAGTTATTTGTATTTTTTTGGATTCATTTTTATGTCCTTTGATTTTACTTGCTTAAGATTTAAGCTGATCTTAGATCTAGAGATTTATTTTCGTTTTTTGTATGAGAGAATAACATATCTGAGCATTAAAATCAAATTCTAGAATTTTCTATACAAAATTTGATTTAAATAACCACAGATGTGCATTCCTCTCAGATTTCTACCTCGAAACGGAAAAAAAATTCACTGAAAATGGACTCTGTATGAGGAAGTTATGGCCAATTAAAAATTGGGCAATTTGTTTTTCTTTCGCCCTCGTGCACGACTATTTTTTATATTCATTTTTGTTATTTTATATACATAATTCAGTACAAATGACCAAAAATTTTTATTCCCTCAGATTTCTACCCCAAAACAACAAAAAAATCGCTAAAAACGGACTCCGTATGAGGAAGTTATGGCCAACTGAAAATTGGGTAGTTTGTGTTTCTTCCGCTCTTGCACACACTTTCTTTTTCAGTTCGTTTCTATTCTTTTATATACATAATTCAGTAAAATAACTACAGATATGCAGTCCTCTTTATTTTTTACCTCAAAACAAAAAAAAAAACCACCTAAAATGGAGTCCGTATGAGGAAGATATGACTGATTGAAAAATCAACCTGTTTTCTATCTGTTTTTCCCAATTTTCGGGTTTTCTTTCAGATTATTTGCTTGACTTTCCAGTTGTTTTTCTGCAAAACTTGCTACTAGTTGTTGGATCTATTTTTTTTTGTTGCTAATAGTTGTTAATCTCTATCAGATCTGAGCCATTTCTTATTTGTTGGTTGGGATCATCCATTGCTTATGTTCTTCAAGGCTTCTCTCATAGAATCCTTTATGTGCTTCTCATCTCTAGATCTCTATTTTAGATCTGTTTGGCCGCTTTTGGTGACTAGTTAAATCTATTTTATATCCAGCTTTGGTCTTTTATTTCCTTTGTGTGGTTTGATCACTTGTTTTTAAGTCACCTATTCTCTCTCTTGTTTGTTTTCGTCACAATTCGTGGTGTTGTGATTGGTTGTGTAGTTGTCATCTAGGAAAGCTTTTTTGAGTGTGTTTTCATTTCTTTGTATCACTCTCATCTGATCTTTTTTAGGCCTTCCTATCTCTAGGGTCTAGTTTTGACCTTTGTAGAACATTGGCCTTTGTTGAGCCAATGTACTACAACCCTAGCTTATTGACATTGTCTTCCTTCTTTTTCTTTTGGCTTTTGATTTGATCATTTTGAGTGTGTTTCTTTGATTGGGCTTTGTTTTCCTAGTTGTGATCCTTTTAGAGTGTTTTGCGTTCTTTCTTGGGAGTCTTTTCCTTTGGTTTCTTTTCAGATTGTTTTTGTTTGCCTTCTTGGTTTGTTTTGGGTCAATTAATTCATAAAATTTGGTATTATTTGCATTCAAGAAGTTTTAGAGGTGCATTACAATAGGCATTGGTGTGTTATAAGGCTCTTACTCACCTATAGTTAGAATTCATCGAGTTGAAAACCGAAAATCACATATAGTTGCATTAGGGTGACTAACTAAGAGTCATTCACACCATCTCACTTTCAAGCCGCATCCCGCTTGTGTAAAAAACAACCACTAAAATCAACATGATAATAAAATCAACTAGATTTGTCTTTTATTTTCACTGGTAGTACACCAACACTAGCTTAGCCTTGGCTCTTGGAGATAGGAGTGTGAGTTAACTGCTCCAAGAATTCAAAATCAACTTAGTAGCTTGAGATAGGGATTTAAATCCATTTACAGTAGTGTGGTCTGGCAAGCCCTTCTCACAAGAGGGTTAATCACGAGGTCACACTTGGGCTAAGTGAAATAACACAACCATTTTCGCTTAGTTTCGAGTGGCGCGATATAGCAAAATCTCCACGCAAACAAACAATGTCATTATCACTTGGGGATCACTTGGAAGGCAAATCTCAAGGGGGTTTCGGTCTTAGCTCCTTTTGGGGTTAAGTTTCTTGCCCTTGCGTGTGGATTTGTCTTGCGACTGTCCCCCCAAGTCATGTTATTGTATGTGGTGACCATAGTGGCCTATATTCTTAGGGCTCATTCATAGGTGTAGGGTTGGGTTCGTCTTCTCTGTACCTAGGAAAAATATTAGTCATACTCTCTCAGTCCTCTCGGAAGGTTCCCCCACAGCTAATAAGGGCATTTGCACCGAGTTCACAGATAAAAGGGTTGGGAAACATGTCACTAGTATAACTGTTCCACTGCCAAATTCTTTGTATTTTGGTTTGTGTGTGTTATCTTCTAAGACATTTCTATTGTGTATTGTTTGGTCCGAGTCTGTAGTTTTGGCCTTAGGGTGTTTGTACTAACATAATTTTACTCAAATCATAAGTTACCACCCTGGTTTAATTTTTTCATCGAAATTCATGTCGTATTCATGGTTTTCCTTCTGAACGATGTGGACTTGTTACCCCTGCACGAAGAGTACGCATCGATGCTCAAGACTTAGACCACCACATCGTCGTGGATTCTATACCTGGTCCTTCTTGTACTGATTTGGTTTTTATTGAGACTTTGGCAGACGACTCTGACACTCCTGCAAACCCAACTTTGACTAATCCGTTGGGACCTAAGTTTTTACAGTTGAACCCTAACGGTTCCACACCTGCCCATATTCACGTGCCTTTGTCAGTACTTTACCCTATGGCAGAGTCTGATACGTCCTTACCTTCTGCATTAGCAGTCTCAGCTGCCATGGCATTATTTCCACCTCTTAGTGTGGCTATACCCACTCCTCCATCCACACCTCTAACTTCTTCTTGGGGCATTCCACCAATTTCCTCTATGACTTTGCAAATTTCTCAAACATTTCCATGCTCACACCATCTCCTATGTCAACCATGGCACCCCAACCTAGTTAGCCAGTAGGTTCAGGAATCCTTACACCACATTTTTCCCAAACAAATGTTCACGTCCCTTAGTTAGGCATGGTTATGTCCAATAATATGTGGGGAGGATCATCCATTGTCCCTAGTCAGCCTGGGGGCAACACCGATTTAGTATGTCACAGGCTTGGTATAGTTTGCTTTTTTTAGGGGTGCCACCTACCAATACTTTTATTGAGGGGGCTAGTTTAGTTGGGAGAAACCCTGCTACCAGTACCGTTTCTAACGTAGGATATCATACTTATGTTGGTCCTAACGCACAAGGCAGTCCTTCTTCTACCCCCGGGTAGAACCCCATCGACAATCATGCTTTTGGGGGTCCTTTTCCCTTCGACAATATTTACCCTGAGGGGCAGCTTCCATTTTCTAGTCAACCTGGCCCACAACAGTCTTATGTCAGGGTGAACCCTTTTCTTCACTAGTAGGTGCATCATTCCACTCCTTGTATGAGGGGACCACATAGTTGGTCAGGGGCCTCTCCCGCCTATGACCCATTTAGTCAGCTCCAAAATCCTTTCTTATCTTCTCTTGATTTATCGGATTTGGCAAAACTAACTAATGAACCCATTCGTCATGATCCTTTGTGGCCACTTATGCCCGGCAAATTATCATCCTATATTCCCAAAATTTGAAGGAAAGCCTAGGGAGAATTCATCCATGCATATTACCACTTTTCATTTGTGGTTTTGATCTAATTCTTTGGTGGATGATTATGTTAAAATTCGCTTATTCCAACGTAGGTTGACTGGGGATGCTGCAAAGTGGTACATTGAGTTAAATACATCATCCTAAGACGACTTTGCCTCCATTTCTCAAACTTTCCTAATACACTCCCAGTTACCTACTTGATATGATATTGACTCTGACCTCTTGTCTAATTTCAAGCAAGATGATGCTACATTAATCTCTGATCATATTCATGAGTGGCAACGAAGTTACCTATTGAGATATTATGTAAATGGTTCATTCAATCACTCCGATCTCAAATTGCCAAGGATGTGTCTATTTTTTGAGCCATTACCGAGGAACAAGCTATTTTAACTACCCAACAATTGGATCTTATCTATTCGCAGTTGGGTATGCTTTATGAAGTGTTGCCTAATGCTCCTAGGCCTTCCGTTGACCCTCCCAAACCTATTCCTGGACCACATGTTGATGGTGTGATTGGGTCTGTTTCTGATTCCGTGAGCCAACTTGTTGCCCAACTTGGGAAATTGATTGTTACATCTCAAGCCCTAGCAAGTGTGTTTGGCTCTGTTAAAGAATCCCCTCTTGAGCCGTCCATTGATGTTGTCATGATGAATTCCACTCAACCGAAGAACAACCAACAATCCAGTGGTAAGAAGAATAATAAGAGAAATACAAAAAATAATCAAAATGCTTGGGAGTCTCAATCCAACCCTTAGAGGTAGGGAGGGGGCACTAGTGACCGTCGTCGTAAAGTCAAGTTCCCCTGTAAAATTTGTCAAAGTGAACACTTTACTCACGAATGCCCTCGAATGGATGAAGTCCATAGGCTTCTTTCACTGCCATCTACTCAACAACCTTCCATTTTGACTCATCCATTCCCTCCACAACCCTAGCGATAGATGGTTGCTCAACCCTCTCAACCTCCTTAAGGGGGCACCGAGGGTTCATCTTCTCGTAATTCATTCGTCTTCATGTGCAAGGAAGATGTCAATGTGATCATGCGATGCAAGTCTTATGACGTTCCTGAGTCGAGTTCCCCATCTAAGGACTCATCAACCCCACTCCCTCCCACTGGACCTCTCACTCTGGATAAGTCTGTGGAACCAGTTTATCGCCCTCCCAAAGGTGTTCTCCGGAAGACAACACACAATCCTTCGGCCAGGGCTGCTTAACACTACAATATTGTTGAAGATCTTGCCCAGGCTCCTTGTGCCATTTCTTCTTTGGAGGTCTTGCAAAGCTATCCTCAACAACACAAAGCCTTGTTGTCTGTCATTGGTGGCATTGACCTTGTTGGCATTATGGCACAGGTTTGGAGCCATGGCACAGGTGTTGTCCTTGATGGCAACCTTCTTTGGTAACAGATCTCAGTTCAGGCACTCAGAAAGTAGAAAAAGACATATACACAGGTTCATCTAGACAAAGGCGCGTATACACGCGGGTTATACTTTACAAAAGCGCGTATATGTTGGTGATCATTCTTTTGGTCCATGGTAGTTAGATCTTGGAACTTGAACCTATGTTTTGGACCATGGCGTCTCGTCAATTGTGTCGATCCATTGTTTTGGGGTCATGGTATTGAATTGTTTTGGTTTTGAACCATGGTATTGGGGAAGGCCTAGGACTATAAAAGAGGAAGGAGATCTTGTGACAAATTACCATCTGGATTATTATTGAAGATCTGAAAAAGTGTTAGAGCTGGTATATTGGATGGTGACACAGATCTGGATCTGAAGGAAGGAGGAACCTTAGCACAAAAGGAAGGATAAGGTCTATTCATGGGTCATAATGTTTAAGCCTAAATGATAGTATCTCTGTATGATTATGATCTGCTTGATGTGGCGCTTATCTGATCTATAATCTGGGCTAATTAGTGATTGAATATCTGGAAGAGTGTGTTGTCCTTTATAGATCTGTACACAGGCTCAGTAAAGCGAAGGCGCGTATACACGCAGTTTAGGGGAAGTAAAGGCGCGTATATGCAGGTTGTTCCATATGCAGATGCGTATGCACGCAAGTTGCAGACTGTTGAAAATGCGTATATGCATTAAGCTGTGATCTAGCTGTTTCTACTTATTGCTGCTGTGTTTTGGGTTTTGTTTCAGCTGTGTGGTTTCTGGTACAGTATTCTGTGTACAGCTGTCAGAGAAGTATCTACTTGTTTCAGATCTAGTTGGTGAAAAGGAGATTAGTTGATGATTATTTGATGTTCATGGATCCAGTTTGAAAATTGATGAAAAGTGGTCCCTGGAAGAAAGAGAAGGTTGTAGCCTTTTGTAGGCCGGCACCTACGTACTAGTATCTTGGCTAGTGCAAAAGTTAAAGGGGGTTGTTGCTCCCTTCCAGGAGAAACTGGAGAACGAGAGAGAGTTGTAGCTCTCTGTGGGTTGCAGCCTGCGTACTGGTAAAAAGACTGCACCAGTACATTGTAAAAGAAGTTTTCTAATTTAAAAGGAAGATAGAGATGAATTGCAACAGGTGGTTTTCACCCACATTGGGTTTCCACCTTATATCTTGTGTTCTTGTGTCTGATTTTCTTTCTGCTCTGTTTTACTGTCTCTGGATACTGTTATTTGATTCTGCATCACTGACTAACAATCATCATCAGAAAGATTAAGTAAAGTAAAAGCATGTTCAGTATACGCGGGTTTCCTTCTGCATAGTCGCGTACATACGCAGGTTTATTAAATTGAAGTAGCGTATACCAGTTGTTTTGAAAAAGAATAATTATTCTGATAATACTGATTCACCCCCCCTCTCAGTATTATTTTCAACAATTGGTATCAGAGCAGGTCCTTCTGAAGAAGCTTGATCACTTGAAGGAAGATCCTTCATCATGAGCAACTACGAGAGGGAAGCATCTATCAGGCCACCGATTTTTGATGGGACAAACTTCAATTATTGGAAGGTAAGAGTTACTGCCTATCTTCAATCTCTTGGTACAGAAGTTTGGAATATCGTAGAGACAGGATATGCTTTCCCTTCAACTACTCCTACAGATGCAGACGAGAAAAAGAAGCATGAAACAAATGCAAAAGCAGTCAGTACACTATTAGGATGTATATCTCAAACTGAATTCATGAAGGTAATGCACCATAAATCCGCAAAAGAGATATAGGACAAAATTGTCACAAGCTATGAAGGAGATGAACAGATAAAGCGTGCCAAACTTCAAACTCTCAGGATTCAGTACGAGACTCTCAAGATGTATAATGATGAAAGTGTGGCTAACTATTTTCTTCGGGTAGATGAAATTGTTAATTGTATGAAAATTTTGGGTGAAGAAATAAAAGAGGCTATTGTGGTTGAAAAGGTTCTAAGATCATTGTCCCCCAAGTTTGAATCTAAAGTATCTGCAATAGAAGAAAAAGAAAATCTACGAATTCTTACTATGTCTCAGCTACATGGAATTCTAACTGCTTATGAAATGAGAAAGGGAGGTCCATCAGATAGAAGAGAAGCTGCTTTCAAGGCATCAGGCAAAGGAGATTATTATGAAGCAAGCCACGTCCCAGAAGAAGAGGAAGAAGAATCAAACTTTGTCAGAAATCTTCAAAGGGGTTCTGGAAGGTTCAGAGGTAAGTTGCCTTTTAAATGCTTTGCTTGTGGAAGAGTAGGTCATTATGCTGCAAAATGTCCTTATAAGGATAAAGGAAAGGAACCTGCTATATGGAACAAGAAACAGAGTGCAAGTAAGAAAAGCTACTACACTCATGAAGATAGTGATGGTCTGTCATACAGTGATGAAGATGAACGAGGTAATGAATATAAACTATTAATGGAATTTGAAGATGATGATTATATGGATGCTATAGATGTGGATTACTTTCATGAAGAAATTACTAAACTTAAGAGATGTATAGAAGAGAAGAATAATATCATTGATACTCTACAATTTCAAATTGATGAAAAGGAAAGACATCTTGAAAAATTAGAAGGTGAAATTGTTGGTCTTAGAAAAGAGATTGAGAAAACAAAAGCTATTAATCTCAAGTTTGTCAAAGGATCTGAAACTTGGGATGAGATTATCAATGTGCAGCGGTCTCCTCTAAAAAAGACAGGTCTGGGCTATAATGGAGAAACTTCTCAAGCATCCACCTCAAAAAGCTATCTTGATGCAGCAAGAAGAAGTGAGAAAAAGCAC
>APFE030010870.1:0-12913 GCA_000404065.3 Pinus taeda
CTTCCATCTTTATAGTTGTGAGGGGTAGACTTCCTTGTTGCCATAGTTTTACTTTCCAATATGTAACAAATCCCTTTTACTATTTCCAATTGTTCGGGTGTTGCTCTAAAGAAGGTGTTGCTCTTTATATCCTCATAATGTGCTATCATTTCCTCCGTGAAAATTGACCACGTAACAAGTTTTTTACGAGAACAAAGCCCGTTATACCATAAAAATTGATCCGGTTCTAAATATGAAGATGCAATACATACCTTCTATAACAGTGGTACACCATGTAGATCAAAATATTTCTCCATCTGACGTATTCAATTTACTTGATCCTTGCCATCAAACTTCCTCATCTTGCTTTTTCTTGATTTTACGAGCTTGATCTTGAAATGACTATACCTCTGTACTCTTAGATCCTTAAGTTATAAAACTATGACCTGTAGTAGTCCTCTGTGTCCTCTTTCCAATTCCACTAGTTTGACCCCAATTGGATTCTCCAATGAAAAGTTATGCGAAATCTCCCACAGTGACCTGATTATAGACTAATTTATTAGAGTGAACTTGTATGACGTGCCACATGTCCTTGTTTTGACCTTTGGCTCTAAACAATAAATACAAGAAACTATAGTCCGTCCTCTTTCTATACCTTCTAACGAAATTTCAATCTGATGCTCGGAGAGAAAGTTATGAAGATTTTCCGTAGGTCACCTAGTTTGAATGTAATTCAGGATTCTGCAAAAAGGACCAACTTCCTCAGTTCATATCTCTGAAAATATAGCGCAAAAAGCTCTAAAATTCGGACCCGAGATTTAGCGTGATGTCTTCTCCAATGGGTTTATTTTTGGACTTCTGAAACATCGCAGAAAAAAAGTTATTGCGAAAATTCCATGATGACCTGTTTGGAGCAGCGGAACCCTAGAATCCAAAGTTCTGATACCAAATGTTATGAAACCATCTCAAGAAAAGATAGAAAAGAGAGATCAACGCCTTAGAATTAAGCCTCTTCGAGGGGGAAACCTCCTTTACATTACATTAATGAAAAATTCTTCGATGATACAAATAAAAAGACCTCCTTTCTATATCTAGGAATCTAAGGGGTCATAACATAATCAGAGCCTACATAACAATAATAATGTAAGGGCACAATAATAACAATAGTGGGCTCCTATGGGGCACAATAATAACAATAGTGGGCTCCTATGGGGCACAATAGTAACAATATGGGCACTACATGGGTACATCAATATAATAAGTGGGTTGTACTAATAGCAATAAGGGGTTACACTAGTAGTATAGGGGCCTAAGAAAACCCTAAGTTGACATATTGAAGTTGATATGTAGGCTACAACATTATTTATAAAATATTATGGGCCATCGAGAACCTTCCTGCATGGTCTAAGGATGTTATTTTCCTCCCACACCAAAACATAATAATGTAAGGCCTAACCATACTATCCAATTCACTACAGAGAAGCACCATTCTAATTGAAAAACAAAGAGCATGTATGGTGATTTAGGACTTGTCTCATTATGCATGAGCCATAGAAGCTTCATTTGGAACTCATTCTATTATTTTCCTCCTCTTGTAATGTAAAATTCCCCAAAACCTATCCTCCTCTTAAGAAATCTCATATATGATTGGAGGTAAAATGTTAATGTTACAAAATTGATGGTTTGCAGTATCAATCTTAACCTAAACATTAATTTTCTATTTGTTTGGAAAAATTATTTGTTTATGCAAAAACATAAAGCAGTATAAAATAAATATGTGGAGGGCTTAAAAAATTCTGCATTGGGTTATAAAACTTCAAAAGGAATAGACGCATATAAAGTTATTTAAAAATTGCTAAAACATTTTTTATATTAAAATTGTTGTATCCATATTACAGAATAAGTGTGAACTCTTGCTATTTATGCATGCCTAAAGCATACATGTGCCATTTTCATTCTTGTTTAGAAAATCTGGTGGCACCCTATATAGATGTTGGGAGAGCACCAAAACATTGTAAAATGAACTATGAACTATTAAAAATAAAAATTGGAATTTAAAAAATATTTATTATTATACAAAACAATTTACACATACAATACAAATTCATAGATTTCAAATAATTTATACTTAATATCGAGGAAAAAAAATACCAAAAAGCATTTTATTAAAATTTATATATAAAATATTGAATATTAGAAAAGTCATATAATTTAAATGGCTAGTGAATATTAATATGTATCAATTTATAATAAGCATGAAAATACTTCATGATACATGGTTACTAAAATTTTAAAAATAATAAAAACCCACTAAATTATCTATTTATTTTAAAATTATTATTAACTATAGAAATAATTAATACATCACACACACACACACACATATGTGAACAAGATTCTTAACATGGAGCTTTACCCTATTGTCATGGAGACTTTTATTCTTTAAATATGCTTTGTTGCAATATCATGACTTATCAATATCACATTCCCAATAAAACCATGGGATACTTCATATGACACTAATTCATATGATATTTCTTTAATTAATCAATTTAATTAAAATCCTAAAAAAGGAATAACTACATTGAAGATAAATATGAACCATTGCTTTATGTGTAGTATTATTAATATTCTAGAATATTCCATGGATATTAAATCCCTATCATCCACCTATAACTAGCGATTTCGCTACATGTTGCAAAGGAAATGCCTTAAGGCTATAGCATATAGTGGCATATGGAGTAATAACACAGATGAAAAAAGATGTGATATGTTATGTGATCTAGATGTTGCCTAGTTTGGAACTTTCCTTTGCAACATAAATTACTTGCTAAAAAAAGGTAATAAATAAATTTAACTTTACAATAGGTGCTTCATGAATGGAAACCCCAATTCCATTTAATAGTTATTAAGATTTAATTTATAAAATATCTCCTGTCAATGAAATAAATTAAATTAATGAAATTTAAAATGTAAACTTTGAACTTTGAAATTGATAATTGAATCTTTACAAATATGAATTTTACAACAGATATCTTCTTTGTTGCTAAGAGAAAGACCCTTGACTATTTACTTTCTGAATCCCACCTTGCTTTTGCACCTATTTCAGCCATAGTTTTATGGTTCGAAGATAAAACAAAACCCAAAAAGGAAATTTTATGGCTTTAAAGGTCTAATGCATCCAACAATTTTTAGTTACACTGAGTTCATACACATAGGTTTGCACATATTTCAGCCACATGTTTAGGATTTGAGACAAAAAAGTAAAACCACAGAAAGAGAATTTCATGGTTGGAATGATTGAATTTTATGGCTTTAAAGGTCTAATGCGTCCAAAAAAATTTAGTTACATTGAGTTCATAGACATAGGTTTGCACATATTTTAGCCATAGGTTTAGGATTTGAGAAAAAAAAAGAAAAACCACAGAAAGAGAATTTCATGGTTGGAATGATTGAATTGATAGAAATAACTTATAGTGATGGGACGAAGAGCTTGGGACACTTGAGTAGGACTTCATTGATCACATTCTCAGTACACAAAATTACATGTGATGATGGTGGGTGAGCTTCTTCCCACTCCTCCAGTGAGCCATCTACTGCTCAGGATCCATGCAATGCCATCATTTCGCATATCGAATCGAACTTGAATTTGAACTTGAACTTGAAGTTGGTAACTATGGTTGAATGCAAAGATATTTTTTACTCCATACGGTTCTTTGTTCTATCTTTGTGACGAGTTTCTTCTTCTTAATTGTTAGGGTTTGAAATCTAATGAATTTTTGTTGATAACCCTGTTTTGGCTTGCTATATTTTGGCGTCCCTTCATAATGGAGGTTTTCCTTCATAATGGAATCTAATGAATTTTTGTTGATAATCCTGTTTTGGCTTGCTATATTTTGGCATTCCTTCATAATGGAGGTGCACATAAAATCACCTACATTGAGTTGAATGACATCTAGAAGACTCTTATTTATAACCATTTTGACAAACTTTTGTGGTAAAAATCAAATTTGAAACTAATTGTTATGATAATAGGTTACTCCTCATCACTATGGATTTTTAATGTTTATCATCTCAAGTAAAGTCCTACTCCAACCATGAAATAATGTTTCTATTAGAGTTATGAGTTGGTGATTTCAGTTAAGGAAAGAATCCAAGCAAGTTAGGGTTTGAAATCTAAGGAATTTTCACGGATAATCCTATTTTGGCTTGACATCTTTTGGCATTGCTTCATAATGGAGGTGCACATAAAATCACCTGCATTGAGTTGAATGATCTCTAGAAGACTCTTACTTATATCCATTTTGACAAACTTTTTTTTGGAAAAATCAAAGTTGAAACCAATTGTTATGATAATAGGTTGCTCCTCGTCGCAATGGATTTTTAATGTCGATCATCTCAGGTAAAGTCCTACTCCAATCATGAAATAATGTTTCTATGAAAGAGTTATAATGTTTCTATGAAAGAGTTATGAGTTGCTCATTTTAGTCGAGGAAAGAATCCAAGCAAATTTATGAGAAGGATCTCTTTTCACTTTATAAGAGGTTTCTATGGTATATTGGCCTATAAATTTAATTTACAACCGAAGTTGAATCATTAAATTATTCCTTAAATTATACATTATATTTTAAAATGATCTCTTTTCACTTTAAAAGAGGTTTCTATGGCTTATTGGCCTATAAATTTAATTTACAACCTAAGTTGAATCATTAAATTATTCATTATATTTTATAATCCCAAGCCATAATGCAAATTAGTAAGAATATTGTTTTTAATATTTGTAATAAAAAAATTGAGAATGTAAATAAACTATGTAACGTATCAAAGTCCTGAGCGTAGTTTTCACACTCGATTTTTATAAAAAATATTGTTTCCTGTGTAACACTACTGTGACAATGGTGGATGTATATTATTCAATTTTTTTTTCTAAACTATTGAAAAATGATAAAAACCGTCTAAACATACACATATGCCATGACACATGGGTGTGTGTGGCGAATAGTATCCTTGGCCTAAAAATCAAGCCTATGAAAATGAAAGAGACCCTGGTCTTCCCTTTCTTTAATAATCCTCTCACTATTCGGATATTCCACGCTGGTCTTCTCTCTGTTATTTAGCATTTGGAAAATCACAAAAAAAAATTAATAATTATGAAACTCAAAACTTGAGCCATACTAAAATACAAATTTCTCTCTAGCCACTTTTTAACTGTTTTAGTTTTATGTTTTATTTATTTTTGTTAAAATAAAAATTGATAAAAAATTATTAAAATTATAAATTTAATTTATAAACTTTGAGCATTAAAATATAAATTGATAAAAAATTATTAGAATTATAAATTTAATTTAAAACTTTGAGCCATTTAAATGTTTTTTAAACTAGTTAAAACAACTTTTGTAAAAAAAATTGTTCGGCCAATTGGGAAATGTGATAATTGTGTCTTTTTTAAGGGTTTTATGGCCAATGATAGAGGATTGTAAAAGGCAGTGGTCAATGGCTGCAGATTTAGAAAATTGAGCTAGCAATGGATGAATTTGTTCTGAACTGGTAGAGTCTCTGCTGGCACGGCTGCCCCTGATTGCGTTTTTCGTTTCCGTAGTGCCTGCAAGTGTTGGAACTGGAAGGATGCTTTTTCTTGCAAGCATATTGGTCTTGTGTGGGCCGAATCAAACAGTGGGCAACCGTGCCTTATTCTGTGTATGCCCAACACTAATGGGTTTTCTCCTCTTGAGCAATCGTGCTTGGGAGATGGTTTCCCTCTCATTTATGCCAGATAGTATCGGTGTGAGTTACTGAGGATCCGCAGCAGGGATGCTTTTGGTGGACATCCCAATCTATCCAATCACCTTCGAAAGTTTGTTATCGCAGATGTGCGTTTACAATCCTCTCAGCAGGACGTGCTTTATTCTACCTTGGATGCTAACAGCGAGTAGTGTGATGGCCAGGTTAATCGTAGGCGGTCCTTATGGTGGTTGGCAAGATGAGGAAAGACGTCGTAATAGCATAAGTGTATATTTCATCCACAAAGTCGTGGAATTTTAGTTTGCCTCATGGTCTGGTGATCAGGAACTATGAGATGTTTGTGTGCAACGGTTTCTTGTTTTGCTTGATGGTGCCGGGCGTCATCATGGCGTATCATGTCCGGAAAGGAATGTCATTAGCCATTGATCTACCTGATTCTGGACCCAATATATGTCATCGATTGGTGGCATTTGAATCATTAATAATGATGGTTGGAGGCATAGAAGAGAAACACGTCGTGCATTTAAATCATCAATAGTGATAATTGGTAGTGATAGTTGGCGGCATAGAAGACAAGCACGTCATGGCATTTGAATCATCAATAGTGATGGTTGGAGGCATAGAAAATAAGCACGTAAGAAAGAAGTGATGATGTGGGAGCTTTTTCACAAGGCCTGTTCTTAAAAGCTGATTTGGATGCAGCAGCTATGCATAGAGCGAAAATACATCAAAGATCAAATAAAAGTTAATGATTTCAGTAGTCATTAAGTGCTGTAAATTTATGAGTTCTGATAATAGATCCACCTATATAGAATGCAATTTATTGAATTCAGTGTGGTATTGGCTGTGCGGTTGTATCGTAATTAATCCGTGAGAGAAATGCAGCTATACACCGAAGCCTCTTCTAATGTGTGAATGATTTCTTGGACCAAATGTGTTCTATATTTATGTACATGGGCATTTTAAATGCGTTAAAAGCTCTTGGGTTGACCTACCTTAAAATGTCTATTTTATTTCTGAATATTGTATTTTTAAACAATTTGCCATGTAAGATAAGCATAAGTATATATTGATACATCAGATAAGTATAATTATATATTATGTCTTTTCAATAAATAATTACTAAATTAGATTAGGCAGGTTTTTAATATTTGTAATAAGAAATTGCAAATGTAACAAGATAATTACTTTAAAAAATTGGTTTCCTTATAAAATATTCTTATTCTAATGAAACTGGTTGCTTATTGCGATATATTATTATGACTTTGGTAATACTATCCCTTAATTCATTGCACTCATGTCCAAAGAGAGGTGGTCTTTTCTTTCCATTAATCCCAGAACTATGGGTTACACCCTACCCATCACCCTTCATAGTGAGACCACAACCCCACTTATCATAGAGCCACAAGAAATGGGTTTGATCTATAATGTACTCAGAATTAGTGTAAACTCTCTTCAGGACATAGGTTTTAATGTACTTTGTGAGCTCAAATGGGATGATTTGGCGTTATATTCTTTCATAATTGCATGATTATCCTCTCGAGGCAAGAGGCAAGGCCATATTGCGATCATAGGGGATTCACTCAATGAACCTATGACCTATCACGTGCGTTCACGGCATATTAAACAATACCCTTCATTTGACTACATATTGGAAAATAACCCTAAAAACCACATTATTTAACCCCCTACCAATATAAAACCAATACATCTTCCCAATTTAAAAATCTCCTACTTCCAATAGATATTGGAGGTATCCATGTTTTCATTAACATTTTTTTATACCCATTTATATTTTATGATTAATTTTTAGCTCCATTTTTTATAATTGCTAATATAAAAACCCTTCACCCCTTATATATCCTCCAAGATATTATGTCATTTTTAGCTCAATATAAATCCCCCAATATGAACCCACATGGTATGATATTGCTCCCCTAGTGAAGCCCCCATGGTTGCGATTAGGCCCTCTAATTTCATTTTTAGTAGATGTCTTCCTATGGTTATGAATCATAAAATTTGTCTCTTTTTTAAAATACCTAGTGATTACTCTTGTGGGATTTGTGAGAAGTTGAGTTCATTATTATCAAGTCGTTGATTTCTAGGTTACAGCCTTCATTCTCCTTGTTATTCTCAGGAAGCACATGGAAATATGATATGAAGTTTATCTCTTCAAGTATTTTATGAGTTCATTTCATAACATTGCCAAATTCCTTATCTTTTGGAGAAGATCCTCCCACCAAGTGTTGAATGAAAAGGAGATAATTCACGACACTCAAGATAGGTGATTTGTTATTCTTTCGGAGCTTGAACCCCCCTAAGAAGGACATAAGTTTCAATTGGTTTTTTTGACATACTTGGAGGGCTCCATGAATATGCCGATATTACGTCCTTGGCATCATATAAAACCCCTCCCCTCATCTGTGACCCCTAACAATTTTCAATAATAATAATAATAATAATTCATTTTTAAGGTCATCCCCAAGTAAGAAACAAAATTGATGTATGAGACCCCTTTTCTCATGGGAAAAGGGACCAACCCCTACATAGAGATTTGAAAACTAAATTTTATCAAGGCATATATACTCTTCCCCTACAATTTTGAATTTGCAATTGTTAGAAGAAAAATATACTCTTAACTACCCCTCAAACATTCTTCCAATTGTCATTACTCTTACCAAAATATTCTCTTATTTATTATTATAATTATTCATAATTTCCCCTCATCTCATATTACATAAAATAATTTTCAAATCTTTAATGTAAAAATAAATATTATTTATTAATCACTCTAGTATTAAAATTTACATTTTCAATATCAATTTAAATTAACGACATAGTTAAAAACCGGCCATGATGGTTATAAAAAAGCGTGTCGAATGAATATAATATTGACTATTATGCTACAATGTTGAAAAGAAAAATAATGGATTAAATGTCATACTATGATAATAAATCATAATTTGGTTATCGGAAAAGTTAACTCGCATATGGGTAAATCAAGGGATGTATCCATGTCAATACGTATTCAACCCAACATTAAAGCTAGCGTAATGTAAGAAGACATAACAGCGAGATGAACCGGTGGGTTTCTGGGAATCGTGATTAAGTGGACCGGACCGCGTATTTGATAGTTGCGATTAAAATCGTTTGACAAATTCCTATGATAGAAGAGGGAAAGCAGACCAGGGGACGTATTTGATAGTTGTGAACAAAATCGTTTGACAATATTTTAATTCGCCAACGGACAATGAAGACACACCGTCTCTTGAACGTGGGTGGGTGCATGATAAGCCACGTGGACGATCTGTAAAGTGAAAAGTCTTCACAAAAGTTTAATGCAGGAGCCGTTCACGATCGCGCAATCCACGGAGCGTTCAAGCCCTCATTTAATACACACACAACCCAAACAGCAATAAGAGCATAACCTCTTCCTAACATCTGTCAGTACAGTCTGTAAATTTCACCAAAACAAAGCCCACTTTAAATATCTCAGTAAATGCAGCTCTGACACTTTATCTGCCTCTCATCTCAAAAAACCGCCTTAAAGCCCGCCACTCTCTTCCTGAAACAACACTTCACCGATTCTTGTGCTCGTAGCTACCGCGGGAGAAAGAAATGGCAGAAACAAGAACTCCGTCGACGAGCGTGTTACTGATTTTCTTGACGGTAACGAACCTCGCCGCTGCTTTGGCCGCGGCTCCGGCTCCGGCTGCGGATGCCGCTGCAGCTCCGCCTCCTGGTGGATCCTGTTCGACTACTCTTATGAATTTATCGCCATGTCTCAATTTCATCATGGGAACCGACAAGCAACCGGCCAAAAATTGCTGCACCGCCTTCAAATCCGTCGTTAATAATGACGTTGTGTGTCTCTGTGAGCTTTTTACCAGTAACAATCCGTTAGGTCAGCCGATCGACCAGAAGCGAGCCCTGGCCATGGCAAGCTCATGCAAAGTCACTACTCCACCTCTCAGTGAATGCAGCGGTAAGAGATTTCTACTAACTCTGTTTCTACGGGTGTTTATTCTGATATTCCGGACGGTAAGTTGCTTATTTCTGATTTAATTTTTTGGTTTTCCGGCAGCTATTGGTATTCCCGTTGCTGCTCCTGTAACAGCACCAGGCTCTGCGTCTCCTCCGCCAAAGGGCGTTCCTCCAACAAACTCCAGTGGTACAAATAGTACGGCCACACCGGGAACGAGTTCCTCTCCCAACGAAGGATCCGTGGGAGCTATTTATAATTACGTTGGGTACCTTTTTCATTATATGTGATGAAACTGATAGTAGATTTCTTTGTGTTTGTAGATATGGGACCTTGCGGTTGAGAAATATTAACTATATGAGATCAACCTCATGGCGATGATCATACACAAGTAGCATTGTATATTGGGTAGGTTCGAATTGCTAAGGGGGAACTAAAGTGGCACCAGATACCACAACAACATGATGAATTTCATGTAGGGATAGTTCCCACCCCAAGGAAGAGGGGGCCTAAGCAGAGCTTCGTGAGGAGAAACGTGATATGCAAGATTGAGTATTTTTCCTTGAGGTGAGGGAAATTGATGTGCACCATTGGATATTGATGATTTTTCTGGGGATCATAGAGGCTGAATGGGCCATGCTAGGTGAGGACATAGGTGACATGCATAATGATTGGTAGTCAATATTGGAAAGGGCAGTAGTGGTGAAAGTGACAACTTGACTGATACTAGTTTTTAACTTTGACGAGCCTCATGAGTCTCTTGTTGGTGGTAGAGGGAAATGGGGTTTTTCTCCAACGCTAGCTCCTCCCTAGATGTCATATTGGCATATGTACTAGGGGCAACATCCATTATGAGGATTTCCCCACTTTTTCACTATGGCCTATTTTTAAGTGCTAAGAGCACCTTAATGTATGTAAATTATATATTTGACACAGACACACACATATACATATGATATTTTGAGCTCTCATACTGTGTCTTATTGATGTGATGATATGTATGATGTGATGGATATTTACTATGCTATGTATGTTTGACATGCTTCTAAATGAGGCTTATATGGTTAATGTTATGCTTTCTAGTTTGGAATGTGATTTTCTATTTTATTGATGTCATGGTTCTTATGTCTTGGCCTGTGTGAGAAAGTAAAATGATTAAATATCCATACTAACAATTTAACATGATGGTACTTACAAAATGAGTGAGGATCACCAATTTGGAATGTGTTATGTAGTTGTGCAATGACATGCTGGGAATCAATTAATGAATGCGTGTGGGAATTGGAAAGGTGTGTGGCATCAGCCAAGAGCCCAATGTTAGCATTGTATTCATCTTGGTTACTGATAGATGACTGGAAACAAACTCTATTTCTATGGAGAGTGGTTTTATCAAGGATGTAAATAGCCTAGGATACCAAAGTTATGTTTTGCAACCATCGAGAAGTGCCACCAAAAAATTCAATGAAGTAAGTTAGTGATTAGTCCATCTGTCACACAATTAAATGAGTAGAAATTATAATACATGATAAAGAGGTTATCAACATACAAATATTGTAAAATATGCACAACACGGTAATGTAGGGAGATATAGGGTGTCATTATGAGCACATTTTTTTGAGATAGAGCTGATTAACAAGGTCTTTGAGACATTTTCCATCTGGATCACTCAAGTTGTATACTCCTTTGAGGAGACAATTCTAGAATATATAGGGTCCCTTCCACAACGTTTCAAGATTCCTTAACCCTAAGCTTCATTAGAGACATCATAACATAATACTATATCTCCCTCATGGAATGAGTGGGGGGCTATAGTGTAGTTGGAGGCTTTGGATAATTTCTTGGTAACTTCATTATGATGGGGAGAGGTTCATCCATCTTCATCAATGTGTTTGAGTCTTATGAGGCACTACTCAAGGGGAGCAATGTTAGGGCGCAATTCCACTATGGTGCATAGTGTAAGGATTTCACACTCAATTGGGACTATTATTTTTATTTCTGTTCATTTCCTTCCAAATATCTTCAATTATTTGTATGCTCTAGCGAATAAAAATAAAGCGTTCATTAATAGTAGCTTATCTTATAAAATCGTCATGAGAGAATGTGATTGACCATATATGAAATTGAGCAAATTTAAAGTAATCCGTGAAGTATTTGTAACCAAAGTTGGGAACCATTATCAGGATTATTGTTACCAATACTCACACAAAATGGTTGCAAGTCAAAATAGCCACTAGTTAGAAATGATAACATGGACATCTATATTTCTTGGTACATTAATGTATTTTTTTTGTATGTGCACTATAGGTAATATTTTCATTCACAAATTCAATTGTTTCTAATGGTTGTGTTATTGGAAATGTTGCACAGTTTTTTTATTGTCATTTTGTTAATTTAGTTTTTTTGCATCAATGCAAGTTGAAGGAGCAACACAATCACTAGTATGTAATAAGACAATTCACCTAGTGAACATTTGTAATTTCCTATGTGGCCTACGATATTGGGGTAAACTAATCACTTCCTTCTTAACCTGACGAAGGTGTGAGAAGGAGTCATATTTATGGAGCAAATTTTTGTTTTAGTCAAGATACATTTGGGGGAATATTGATTGCATTTCAATTTCCAAGGTCTTGGAAGCTATGAAACTAGTGATTGTGGAGGAATACTTTAGCACAATGACAAAAATATAAATGTTAGCAGAATAACAAAAGTAGCTTTTGAACTTTCTAGGATGAATAGAAAATCCAAACATGTACTCTATTTACATTGGAGAGAGGTTACAATCTTCCATTTTTAGTGGTTTCAATCTAATCATTCGTAACGTGTGTAAACCTATCACCTATGACACCATGGAATGCACAACCAATGTGAATCCATTTTGTTCCAATGAATTGAAAACATTGAAGATAGGGAATTGGATTACATCATGCAATGGTAGTTACAATGGTTATGTGCCCTTGTTTCCCTCCTCCAAAGCACTTGAGAAAGTTTATCCACACACTTTTCCTATCCAAAAAGGAAATGAAAAAAAGCTTTATAACTCCCATTATAAAATCTCAAACTTAGTTATATTAAGCAAACTATCATATCACTTATCTTTTTCACCCTTGTAAATTATACATGCTCTGAAAAATGGGATTTCAACCTAAAATCTCACAATTTCCATGACATGTCATTGCCAATTACACTACCCATAAACAAATATAATTTCAT
>APFE030010870.1:20170-37909 GCA_000404065.3 Pinus taeda
CCTCCTCCTCAACCTCCTTAGCCTCCTCCTCCTCCTCCTCCACCTCCTCCTCAACCTCCTTTGCCTCCTCCTCCACCCCCTCCACCTCCTCCTCATCCTTAACCTCCTTCGTCTCCTCCTCATCCTCCTCCACCACCTCCACCTCCACCTCCCTTGCCTCCTCAGAAAACTTAAAAAAAGATCAAAATTGCATATCATTTCATTCTCTTTATTTATCATACATATTGATTCATTCTTTGTAGCAATAGCTTATCTATCAATATATACATCACAATATAAAAAATAATATATATGAAAAATTGCAATATAAATAAGTAATTATGAGAACAGTGATTTCATTTTAAAAAAATGTAAAATTTAAATAAATTGTATCAAAAGTCGTTGAGAAAAATCAAAACCAACTCAATGTTTATTCATATTCTACAAAACTAGAAGGGAATACATTGCAGAAAATGAAATTCTATGGGAGATTGAAAAATAGTTCCATGATGAAAACACATGTGTGAAATCATTGCCATAAAACACCATTTTTATGATGTCCAAGGAAATTAGTTTAAATAACAACCTTTTTTGAGAAATTAAGGAAAATCACTTACAAAAATTATGGATTGTAAACATAAAGGTTAATTGAGCGTTTGGCCATTCTATAGGGATGGGAACTCTTGCTTCTATGAATTTTATTTTTCTTTTATGGGGAGATAATGGTATAACATATAAAAATTTTCACTTAATATTGGGGATAATCATCCTTAATCACTATTTCAATAAAAAAATCAACCCCCAAAGTTTTGGACCCTCGAATTTCAACTCTGAGAAAAAAACTCCCCTAAAATTTTATTTGCATTAATGAAGACTGTAAATGAATTCCAAAGAGTAATTTACGACTGAAACGTTTTGTAGAAAAATGTATACTTGAAGACATGGCTTCCACAAATTAAAAATTAAACTTTATTTTTAATTAAAGAGTATTTTCCCCCAACCATTAGATATAAAATCATAATAACGGAAGTGTAATTTTTAGATCATAACACCAAATTTTGGGGATTTTCCAAACAAAAAATTATTACAGTTCCCAAAAATTAAGAAAAAAATTCAAGAGGGAAACGAGAGCATGCTCGAGGTATTGGGATGTAAAGCAAATACAGAAGCCTCATCTATTAGATATGCCAATCATTATTCGTATGAAAAGTTAGAAAATTGAAAGGAGACTAGGGCTTTTATTTACCCTCTCTTTATTAATGACAATATTTAATTATGAGAAAATAATACAATGTAAATCTTTTTTTTTATTCCTAAGAACAATTCATACAATTCATTTACTTGTTACTACCTGTAATGAAGTGATTCCATCGAAAGTTTACAATACTATCATATTTTTCTATTTATATTCTAGCAATAAACATTAGATATTCATGTCAACTCTATATATTTTGTTTCTGCATAATGATTGTATATAATTTACTATTACTATCATTTTATTTGAAGAAGAGAATACACAAATTAGGCAATAGGTTTGATGAACCCTTGTCATGGGAGTTTGCAAAGGTTTTCCAAGACTACTTTCTCCATGGGCAATAGGAATTGTTTCTCTTCTATTCCTATGTTCCTTATCTTCATGTAATTTCTTCTTTTCCTTTCTAATAGTAACCAAAGGTCATCGTCTAGTATATATCATTTTTTGGGAATATTTTACTAAAATATAAAATGTTGTAAAATATTTGTGGTTCTTTCAATGAATTGTAAAATCTTGTAAAACATTAGTGGATCATTGAGTTAATTATAAAATCTTGTAAATTATTGGTGAATCCATCATTTAATATTTACATCAAGTTTTTTTTCCTTCTTATGCATTCATTCTCTAATAGAAATAGTTATCCAATTACTTCGCTTCAAATAAACCAACATATTTAGGATTTGGTGGTGCATCACTATCTATAAGTTTTTCAACTGCTTGGTGTGTAACTATTATAGTAACTACTATTATTTCTTCTTCAATCAAAACTCTAATAATTGTTGATCAATACATAATTTTTTGAAATTACACAAAATTCCCAATGAGATTGAATGAAAGACAAAAGAATTAATGAAAGTTAGTTTCCTGTATGATAAAAAAATCAATTAACACAAACTCATATAAAGCCACAATTTTCAAGTTCAAAAATACACCGACAAAGAAAAATGTTCACTACTTAGTATAACATGTTAAAAAACAAGTGTCATAAAAGGATTTCAACTTCAAAATTTATAATACACTAAATTGTTTGTCATCCTCCACTAATTACATGTATTGTTCCTTAAGCCTTTCCCTCAAAAGTATAATTTCATTAAAGGAATATTGTTCCCATGAGAGTAGATCTCCTACAATGAACACATAGGAAGCTATAGCATAGGTCATTTTTCCATACAAATAGCCCAATAGAACATATTTCCCTTTCCTAATAAATATTTTGAAACAAAATACAAGATAAACAATGGATTCTCTAAAAAGTGAAGAATTTTAGGTCATGCAAGAAAGTGAACTGCAAATTAACTTTTTTCCTTAAACCATTAGATACATAAAAAAATTAATAACAATTATGAAAAATATGTGGAAACTTCAATAATAAACAAAGCCATATATGATTCCTAATATCCTACGTTTCTCAAGTAAACATAAAAGAGAACATAAGACTTCTTATTCAAGAAACAACATTAACTTTAACCTAACACTTTTTAAATAAATGATAATTAGATGAATCCAGGCATTCCCAAACAAATGGTTAATTGGAAAATAGAATGCGAACTATAAGTTTTTATAGGACTAATAAAAGTTAAAAAAAAAAACACAAAATTTTAATCTTGAAAAATGCTTCAAATTCTTGGCCAAGATACGAGATCTAAACATTAAATAAATTTCATGTACTTGAATGACTATATTTTTGCATAGAGGAAATATTCCAAAATGTATTAATTATCATTTAATGGTATGATATAATGTATGTCAAGAGATATGTTTTGGGTTCATGAGATTGTAGCTTTCATTTCCAACAATGGAGAAGAGAGTGACAATTTCATATTTGAAATTAAGACATGAATTTTAAATTAAATTTCATACCTCCACCTCCTCCTCATCCTCCTTCATATCCACCTCCTCCACCTCCTGCTCATCCTAATCCACCTCCTCTCCTTTACCTCAACCTCCTCAACCACCTCCATCTCCACCACATTCTGCTCCTCCACCACCTCCATCACCAACACCTTCTCCTCCTCCTCCTCCACCACCTACACATCCCCCACCAAATCCTCCACCACCACCTAAACCTCCTCCATCACAACCACCTACACATACCCCACCAAATCCTGCACCACCACCTCAACCTTCTCCACCGCCACCTCCTCCTCCACAACCTACACATTCCCCACCACATCCTCCAACACCACCTCCACCTCCACCTCCTCCACCACCTCCACCTTCTCCTCCTCCATCACCTCCACCTCCTCCACCACCTCCACTTTGTCCTACTCCACCACCTCCACCTCCACCTCCTCAATCAACTTCTCTTTCTCCTCCTCCACCTCCACCTCCTCCTCCACTACCTCCTCTTCCCCCACCTCCACGTCCTCCAACTCCTTTTCCTCCACATACACCTCAACCTCCTCCACCAACTCTACCTCCTCTTTTGCATCTGCCTCCTCCTCCACCACCACCTCCATGACAACCTCCTCCTCCTCATTTGCCTCCTCCACCTCCACCTCCTACACCTCCGCCACCACTTCCTCTACGTCCTCTACCACCACCTCAACCTCCACCTTCACACTACAGACAACACCACCACCACGTTTACCTCCTCCTCATCGTCTACGTCCACCACCTTCACCACCTCCTCTACCTCCACCTCCATCTCCACCTTCACACTACACACTCCACCACCACCACCACCACCACCTCCTCCTCCTCCTCATCCACCACCTTCACCACCAGCTCCTCTACCTACACCTCCACCTCCACCTCCACCTCCACCTCCTCCTCCACCATAATATCCACCTACACCTCCTCATCCAAGATATTAGATCTAAATGTTAAAGAAATTTCATGTACTTGAATGACTATATTTTGCATAGAGGAAATCTTCGTAAATGTATTACTTATCATTTAATGGTACGATATTATGTATGTCAAGAGATATGTTTTGGATTCATGAGACTGTAGCTTGAATTTCCAAAAATGCAAAGGAGAGTGGCAATCAAATATTTGAATTTAAGACTTGAACTTTAAATTAACTTGCATACGTCCATCTCCTCCTCACCCTCCTCCACATCCACCTCCTCCTCCTCCTACTCATCCCAATCCACCTTGTCCTCTCCTTTACCTCAACCTGCTCAACCATCTCCATCTCCACCACATTCTCTACCTCCACCACCTTCATCGCCACCACCTTCTCCTCCTTGTCCTCCTCAACCACCTCCACATCCCCCACCAAATCGTCCACCACCTCCTCCTCCACAACCTGCACATCCCCCACCACCTCCTCTACCACCTCCACTTCCTCCTCCTCCACCACCTCCACCTCCACCTCCTCAATCAACTTCTATTTCTCCTCATCAACATCCACCTCCTCCTCCACTGCCTCCTCTTCCCCCACCTCCACCTCCTTTTCCTCCACATACACATCAACATCCTCCACCACCTCTACCTCCTCTTCCACATCTGCCTCCACCTTCACAACCATCTCCATGACAACCTCCTCCTCCTCTGCCTCCTCCACCTACAGCATCACCTCCTTTACCTCCACCACCTCCTCTACTTCCACCGCCATCTCCACCTTCACACTGCAGACTCCACCACCACGACCTCCACCTCCTCCTCCTCCTCTACCTCCACCGCCTCCACCACCTCCTCTACCTCCACCGCCTCCACCACCTCCTCTACCTCCACCTCCACCTCCACCTCCCTACCTACACCTCCACCTCCACCTTAACACCGCCGAATCTACCAATACCACCACCACCTCCACCTTAACACCGCCGAATCTACCAGTACCACCACCACCTCCACCTTAACACCGCCGACTCTACCACTACGACCACCAGCTCCACCTCCTGCTCCACCATATCCACCTCCATACCTCCTCATCCTCCACCTCCAGCACCACCTCCTCCTCCTCCTCCTCCACCTCTGCCTCCACCTCGACGTCGACCTCGACCTTGACCTCAACCTCCTCTACCACCTCTGCTTCAACCACCTCCTCCTCTACTAGTACCACCACCACCTCCACCTTAACACCGCCGACTCTACCACTACCACCACCAGCTCCACCTCCTGCTCCACCATATCCACCTCCACTACCTCCTCATCCTCCACCTCCAGCACCACCTCCTCCTCCTCCTCCTCCTCCTTTGCCTCCACCTCGACCTCCACCTCGACCTCCACCTCAACCTCCTCTACCACCTCTGCTTCAGCCACCTCCTCCTCTTCAACCACCTCCGACTCCTCCCCATCCTCCTCCACCACCTCTGCCAGCTCCTTGTCATCCTCCACCTTGAGCTCCTCCTCCACCTCCACCTCCACCTCCACCTCTGCTTCTGCCACCACCTCCTCCTCCTCCTCCTCCTCCTCCTCATCTTCCATCACCACCCCCTCCTCCATCACCTCCCTAACCTCCACACCTCCTCCTCCTTGACCACCTCCTCCAACACCTTTGCCTGCTCCCCCTCCTCCTCCTCCACCACCACCTTTGCAACCTCCTCCTCCTCCTCCACCTCTAGATCCTCCACCACCTCAACCTGCACCACCTCCTCCACCACCTCAGCCTTCACCACCTCCTTCACCGCCTCCACCACCTCCTCTTCCGCATACACCTACTCCACCTCCTCCACCACCACCAACTCTTCCACCTCCACCTCCACCTCCTCCTCCACCACCTCCTCCTACTCCACCTCCACCTCTCCTCCATAACCACCTTCGCCTCCTCCTCCTCCACCACCTCCATCTCCATCTCCCCATTCCCTTACCCTATGTCTGATCAGAAAACCTCAAAAAAAATTGAAAATTACATATCATTTCATTCTCTTTATTTATAATACTTATTGATTCATTCTTTACAATGATAATTCAGATATCAACATATACATGATAATATAAAAAATAATATGTATAACAATTTGAAATATAAATAAGTAATTATGAGAACAACAAATTAATTATTTTTCTTTTTTTAAAATTTATATAAATATTATCAAAAAATGTGTAGAAAAATCACAGAAATCATATTCTTGATTTCCAAAACTATTTAAAATCAATAGATTAATTATATAAAATCATTAAAAGATAAAATAAAATAAAAACTCAATTACCATAGACATAAATTCTGGAAACACCTAACATACAAACACAAAACACATTTCTGGAAACTCATAAGTAAAAAGTAAAAACTTAAATTTAAAAACAAATTTCTTTTGAGGTAAAAGATTGGCAATTTAAAAGTTAGAAAGACTGAATGGTTGATGGCAAAGCAAAAAAATTAAAAACTAAATTTTAAAATAACATTTATTTGTTTCTAAATTTAAAAATTAGCAATTTCAAAGTAAAACATAAAATATAAAACACATTTCTACCTAAATTGCAACTTGAAATTGACATATAGTAACCCTGTTATGAGAAATAATTTAGAACATACCTTAAATGTGGAGGAACAATAAATTAAATCAAATCTACTTGACGTATAACCATATAAACTAGTTGTGCATACAACCCTTTGTTCTTAATAACATTATGACTTTCTTGAATATGCATAGTAGACTTCAGTGAGAGTATTTAATTTTTTTTTGACATTTTTATATTTTGGTATATGTTGTCAATGGAGATACTTCATTCCCTATCTTTAAGTTCAATATGAGAACCAAATTTATCAAGTTAAAGGGTTTAGTTGTACCAATTAGTTAAGCTTTGAATAGAATATGTAATGGAACAACAATTTACATGATTGTTAGTATATTTTTATGTGAGAATATGTAGGATAAAACAAAGATAACTACTCCACTATAACTAAAAAGGTATCACAAGCTTACAAAATCCAAGAAAATTGAAGGGACCATAATTTTTTTATACTTCAAATTATATTCTTGTTTCAATAATTATAATGCTTAAGATGGACGAACTACTCTCCAAAATTTCTTGTTCTAAAGAATTACTATGGAGGTGTGAACCACTTATTTATTTCTCTAACCTACAAGTGATTACTTATCATCAATTTATATTGAAACAATCCTTGCAATTATCATTAACTTGCATAACCAAATCCTAATTCAAATTATTAGAGAAAGTCTATTATTACATGGTATGTTAACAAAATATAAAATATTGTGCATAATATTTTTATGCATGATATTCTCTATACATTTTTGAAATGTTATAATAATTAACTACGTTAGTTAATAATAATAGAAAATATTGTATATTCATAATATTTTTCAGGTAAAATTAATTCTTTGCATCAACCCTAAAAATATTTTACAACCATAGTAAATCAATACGTACCAGCTCAAAGGATTGTACGTCCATAAGTAAGACGTACCAGCTGAGAGGATTGTAAACGCACATCCACGAGAACGAACTTCCGAACGTGATTGGATAGATGGGGATGTCCACCAAAAGCATCCCTGCGGTGGATCCTCAGTAACTCACGCCGCGACTATCTGGCATAAATGAGAGGAAAAGAATAGAGCAGAAAACGCATCAGAGCGTTGGGCATACACAAAATAAGGCACTGTTGCCCACCGCCTGATTCGGCCCACAGACGACCGATATGCTTGCATGACAAAGCATCCTTCCAACACTTGTAGACGCTACAAAAATGAAAAACGCAATCAGGGGTAGCCGTGCCAGCAGAGACTCTACCAGTTCAGAGCAGATTGATCCATTACCGGCTATATTTTCTAAATCTTCAGCCATTGACCACTGCCTTTGACAATCCTCTATCATTGACCATTTCTCTTCGGTATTACCTCGAAATTGAAGGCGTTAATTTGACGGCTTTGTTTAACTATTTATTTTACCTTTTGGATATTTTCCCAGTTTGCCAAACAATTTTTTTTTACAAAAGTTGTTTTAAATAGTTTAAAAAACATTTAAATGGTTAAAAGTTTATAAATTAAATTTATAGTTCTAATAATTTTTTATCAATTTCTATTTTAATGCTCAAAGTTTATAAATTAAATTTATAATTTTATTAATTTTTTATCAGTTTTTAATTTTAACAAAAATTGATGGGAGGGTTCTACCTCCATTTTTGTCCAGAAGGGTTGACTACAAAGATCATAAAGTATAAACACATTTTTATAGATGTCTTTTTATAGAGTGCATGTCCAAAGTGTAAATCCTAGTTGCAAGCTTCATTGATTGAAGATGAAAATTTTGAGGCCATTAAAAGTGAAAATTTTATTATCTCACAAAATAGAAAGGGGAGATTTGCGAGAGTGCTCAATATGGAGTATGTGCAAAGGGACAATGTTTTGTTGGCTTGTGGTTCACAAGTGATTTTAGATTCATATATATTCAATTTGGGTGATATTAATATATCCTAGTTTGAGAAGTACAAACTAGATTTAGGATGCTAAGTGATTAGATTGATTAGAGAGATTGCAAAAACTGCAATATTTTAGGCAAAAGGATTTATATAAGGAGTATATATAATTCTTATATATTTATGTATATATATTTAACAAGTACAATGCTATATATTCCATATGAGGAATACATATATATAGATATAAAATGTTTGTCATGTCACTTTTGTGAATTGAAATTAAAACTAATGGTTACAATAGTATACAAGAAGATTCAATATGTTGATTGGATTAGGTTGTTGAGATATTTTCTCCACAAAAAATCTCCTAGCTTAGAATCTATTGGATCTCATATGCACTATATTAGTGTGATGTATTCTAGTGTGAAACCTAATAGAAAAACAAATTTTGTGTGTGTGTGAGAAGTTATGATTTCTTTCTTGGTATCAAAGACATTTTGGGAATAACTTTTGTAACGAAGACAAGTGTGAAAATTTTTTTGTTATGTAATTTATTTTTCCAAATTGGTATTTGTTTCTTTTGTTAATGAATATATACAAGTGTGAGGAGGCATTGTCGAGAACATTGTGAGGACTATTAGGCTTGTTGGCAAATGGCCCAAAAATGAATCCAAAACACTCTCGAAGTCTTCAAAAATTGTTTAAGGATCATTCAAAGATCAAAAAAATCACTTGCCAAGAGCCCTCAGAATGGCGGAAAAGCACTATCGGGAGGCAGAAAACCAAAGAAAACAATGAAAAACCAAGTATCAGAGGCATAACCATTGATACACACAAAAACCGTCATATGTGGTTGATCAACGGTCTAGATCTGATCGGCGGGTCACAATTGGCGGATATCGGCTTGGACTGTATGGAACTTGCGACAAAGATTAGTGATGCAACGTGGACCATCGATCAAGCGTGCAAATAGATGACCCACATCGCATCGCAGGATCACTATCAGAGATTAGTGAAGAGCGCTATCAATGGCTCGAGGCATGAGCGATATGTGATTACGATTAGATCGCATTGATATATCGCATCGGAGAAACACCATGGAGTGGGCCTTTACACATATATGTGTGCGACTCGATGAACCTGACTTGACGGTATTCTAAATATTATTTCGTAATATTTGAGGTCTGAAGAAAATCCATTTTCAATGCATTTTTGCAGTTTTTTACGTATTTCTAAAATACAAAGGGGAAGAAAGGGAACAAGCCACTTGCAATTTGTGATAGCGATAAGTATGGACCTAATAGAGGAATGGACAGAGTTCAAGGAATTTTAAGTTCGAAATAAACAGAGCTTGGTAGGAGTCTATAGTGTTGCAACGTTTTCTGTATAAACTAGAAAACAATCATTGTTAGTATTTAAAGGGATTACAAAGGCTCGAAGACCCATTCCATCACAAAACAGAGGTCGGGGATTAGTTACCGAGAGACAGAGGCCGAAAAGTGAAAAAAAGGGCCACAACACAATGCAGACCGAAATAGAAGCGATCATGGAGCATCAACAGTGCAACACAACCAAAACCAAAAAAAGCGATCGGGGGGCATCTTTGGCATGAACGAGCTCCCTGCCAGCATAGCAAAGTACCAGAATGAGGTTACTCTGTTGTTAGAGAAGAAACCTCCAAGCCCATGCGTACCTAGTTAGGGCATTAAGTCATTAAGGACAAAGGGAATATATTAAGACTTATCGAGCCTCAGAAGGCTCGAGAACATTGTAAAAGGGCCTATAAATATGTGAAAATTCAGAGTAACAAGGGTTCAACTTCTGGAGACTGTGGATACTTTGCTACTCAAGCTTCTCATCTTCATTCTAGCAATATAAGCTTATTTTGTTGTTATATGTTCAATTTCCATTTTCTCTTATGTTCTAAACTTGCACTTGAATAGGTTTTTCATGTTTCTTCTGTGTCTAATGCCAAATAACTGTCATCTTATCTTTGCATTGATAAATTAGATTTTCAACCTTCATTTACTTCCTCTAGCTGGCCATTCATATGTGTTTATATGTGCATCTATTGGTACAGTCGGTATTCTCCATCTATACATTGAATCTACAAACTATTGAGCATTAGTGGTCTAAAGCCTTGTAAAGTTGAGCGTGCTCATGCATGCCTTGAGTAAAAAGAGAGCTGAAATGGTTATCTGGCTTGATCCAGACCTTCATCCATTCCAATAGTTTCGAGAACAATATTGAAGATTATATGTTACGAGGCATCTCTGAGTTGCAACCTAGGAGAGTTTCTTGGAGTGATAACATAATTATCATCGTTGCTGGGGAGAGGAAACTGAAGCTTAGCTTCCTTGGGAGACGACACAGATCCAGTTTTGATGATAGACAAAATCTGGCCACTTTTTCGATTGTAATCATCTATCTAGAAACTCTACTAGAGGACAAACCTCTTGGTGACTCCACTTCATAGTTTTGGCTCAGTTTGTGAGGCATACTCGGAGAAATCCTCAGAAGCCACAAGCTGACCAAGTATTTGATCCTAAGAAAATCATCAAAGAAAGAAAAGTATTCCAGAAAGGAGCATCATGTTCAAGTAAATCTAAACAATATTCTATATCTCTTCAAGAAAATCCTGTAATAGAACAAATACATGTTGAGAGTATAGCATCTAATACTAGTAGTGAAGAGAAAATATGAGAGATTCATAAAGCTCCTTATTCTTTAGGTTCTCCTTTTGTTGTATGCCCAAAGGAAACCCTACCTTATACCCATCATACTCCCTTAGTCTTATCAGTCACTCCTCAGCCCTCTATCATTCAGACTGCCAGTACCCTTATAGCCACCACAGCTATGGCAGGACCACAAGAACCTACAAAAATGGAAAGAATCATAGCTGCTAGGTATGGAACTCTAGTAGTGCCCACTCCTTTGAATTCCATGCCTACTACAAAATAGCAGAAGTATAGGCCCAAGTTCATTGGGACTTAAGTTGTTATAGATGAGAATCATCTTGAATCATTCTATAGCTATGTTGATAACTTGGACATTAGTGAAGATGATGTGTGGATGAGAGTCTTTATCCAAAGCCTAGATGGAGAGGCTAGAAAATGGTTCAGAGAACTGACCCCAAGATCTATAGCAGATATTGAGGCTTTAGATGATGCATTCCTAAATCATTGGGGGTATAAGAAGGATCTACTCTACTACCACACCGAGTTTGGCAACATAAAGAGGGAAAATGGTAAGTTGCTTTCTGATTTTAATAAGAGGTTTAACCACATGTACAACAATATACCAGCTGAAGTAAAACCCACCACTACCTCTGCTAAACTCACCTATGCCAGTGCTTTTGATTTGACTTCGGTCTACTATTGAGGGAGAGGCAATGTGCTACTTTGGTTGATATGCAAGATGCAGCCTTGGAAGTAGAATCAAACATCATGGCTACAGATAAGCTCAAGGGAAATGTTGATAGAAGAATACAAAGGAGCAAGTCTTCATCATCTTTAAACCCTAATATAGATAAAATGACTAAGATGATAGAGTCATTAGCCTCTGAAATCTCCAACTTAAAGGTTGAGCAACACCCTAGGAAAGGAAGAGTTCATAATACCTTTACTCCTACAAATCCAAATCCAAATCCATATAGAAGAGCTAATGAGCAGTTGCAGATTCTGCAAAGAAGCAAAGATGCGAATGAAGACAAAAGGGTGAAGACCCCTTTCCAGAACGTAGTCGTGGACGAAGAGTAGTTTGATGAAGATGATGAGATCCATTGTATGGAAGACAAAGGCAGTGCCTCCTTTTTGACCTTAGCTTCCTAGGAAAAGTCATTATTCAATGACCAGATCAACCAAAAGTGGGATGGTGGAGCTGTTCTACAAAATGAAGATCAACACAGATATAACCTGAGGTTGAATATGAATAATTCCAAGGAAACTCATGTTTAAAGAACTTTTGTCCCTGCCAACACAAATGGATCTTGGTAGCCACTGATTATTTTACCAAATGGATCGATGTCATACCCACTAAGAATGCTAATCATCAAGTTTTCATAAATTTCTTGAATGAGAACATTTTCACTAGATTTGGGTGCCCAACCAAACTAGTCATTGATAATGCAACAACTTTCAAGGAAGAAGATTAGGTGGACATGTGTGAATCCATGGGCATTCAATTGGTGCATTATACCTCATATTATCCTCAAGGTAATGGCCTGGAAGAATCATCTAACAAGAGTCTTGTAAGGATAGTCAAAAAAAAGTAGGAGAACAACAAAAAGGGATAGGATTCCAAGTTGAAGTTTGCACTGTGGGCTGGCAAAGTTACCAACAAGAAGTCCATAGGAAATTCTCCATTTAAGCCGGTTTATGGCAATAATGTTGTTTTTCATATCTAGCTTATTCTCCCTGTGGCCAAATTCTTTCAAGAAGAATAGGATGAAATGAATGACATGGTAAGGAGAATGAATAACCTGGTTGAATTACAACAGATTAGAGAGCATCTGGTTGAAAAGTCAAAATTTCATAGAAGAAAATCAAAGAAACCATTGACACGAAAACAAAAATGGAAAATTTCCAAGTTGGTGACTGGTTTCTCAAATGGGATGTGATGAAGGAAAAGAAAGGTAATCATGGTAAGTTTGACTCCTTATGGACAGGTCCATTTGTCATCTCCCAAATTCAGTAGAACAATACCTTTATTCTACACAGTCTGGAAGGAGAAGATGTCTTTGGCGGCCTGGTCAATGGGCGATTCTTGAAACTTGATTTCATTTAAGGCTTTAAAGCCTTGATATTGTAGATATGTTTTTCAGTTTTTATTTTTTCTATACAATATAGGCTCCATTCCCAATGGAACACTATGAGATAGATTTGATTTTGGTTTTATAATAAAGGCATTGCTTTGTAGTTCTTGAAACCTTACAGGGAGGATTTCATCCCCAGAAGTAGCCAATGTTAGCCTTGTTGGAAAATGACCCAAAAATGAATCCAAAACACTCCAGAAGTCTTCAAAATTTTCTTAAGGATCACTCAAAGATCAAAATAATCGCATGCCAAGAGCCCTCGGAATGGTAGAAAAGCACTGTCAGGAGGTAGAAAACCATAGGAAACAACGAAAAACCGAGTATTAGAGGCATAAACATTGATACACATAGCAACTGTTAGATTTGGCCGATCAATGGTCTAGATTTGATCAGCGGGTCACAATCGACGAAGTCAATTGGTGGATATCGACACATATTGTATGGAACTTGCGACAATGATCAATGATGCAACATGGACCGTCGATCAAGCACATAGATCAACGACCCACATCGCATCACACAATCACTATCAGAGATTAACGAATAGCGCTATCAATGGCTCGGGGCATGATATGCGATTATGATCAGATAATATCACTATATCGCATCAGAGCAACACCAAGGAGAGGGGCCTTTACACATATATGTGTGCTACACAATGAACCAAACCTGACGGTATTCTAAATATTATTTCATAATATTTGAAGTCCCAGAAAAGCCATTTTCAATGCATTTTCGCAGTTTTTTATGTATTTCTAAAATACAAGGGGGAAGCAAGGGAACAGGCCACTTGCGATTTGCGATAGCGATAAGGATGGACCTGATAGAGGAATAGATAGAGTCCAAAGAATTTTTAACTTTGAAATAAATAGATCTTAGTGGGAGTTTGCAGTGTTGTAGCATTTTTTGTATAAAACATAAAACAATCATTGTTAGGATTTAAAGGGATTACAAAGGCTCGTAGACCCATTCCATCATAGACTAGAGGCCAGGGAATAGTTACCGGGAGACAGAGGCCAGAAAGGGAAAAAAAGGGCCATAGCACGACGCAGCCCGAAACAAAAGCGATCATGGAGCATCAACAATGGAACAGAGCCAAAACCAACAAAAGTGATCAAGGGGCATCTCTGGCATGAGCGAGCTCCCCGCCAACACAACAAAGTACCAGAATGAGGTTACTCTGCTTTAGAGAAGAAACCTCTGAGCCCATGCATGCCTAGTCAGGGCATCAAGTTGTTAAAGATAGAGGGAATAGATTAAGACCTCACGAACCTCAGAAAGCTCGAGAGCATTGTAAGGCCCTATAAATATGTGAAAATTCAGAGTAACAAGGGTTCAACTTCTGGAGACTATGGATACTTTGCTACTCAAGCTTCTCATCTTCATTTTAGCAATATAATCTTCTTTCGTTGTTATATGTATCATTTCCATTTTCTCTTATTTTCTAAGCTTGCACTTGAACAGGTTGTTCATGTTTCTTCTGTGTCTAATGCCAGATAATTGTCATCTTATCTTTGCATTGATAAATTACATTTGCAAGCTTCATTTACTTCCTGTAGCTGGCCATTCTTATATGTTTATATATGCATCTGCTGGTACAGTCGGTATTCTCCATCTATCCATTGAATCTACAAAATATCAAACATTAGTGGTCTAAAGCCTTGTAAAGTTGAGGGTATTCATGCATGTCTACAATAAAAGAAAAGTTGAAACGGTTATCTAGCTTGATCCAAATCTTCATCCGTTCCAGTAGTTCTGAAAACAAGGACAATTCTTTATTCTCTATGCAAAATAATTGAAACTGTTGTCAAACAAAATTTTATACCCAAGGTTCTTGATTAATCTATACATTCATCTGCTTCTATTGATTTTATGCATCACATTTGCTTTATGTTAATTTTCCAGTGCACTAAGTTACATCCCGAGGTTCCCCATTAATTTTTGTGTGAAATATCCTGATTAGAGATTTCTTCTACCTAATCAGTTCAACATAATTTTGATGGTCTGATTGTCTACCTCAATTTCCTAATGATGTTGTGCTTTACCTATGAAATAGAGGCTAATATAACAAGACACAAACACATTCCTTGGAACTTTTGTTACTATGGAATGCTTGGTTGGATTTTGGAATGGGAACATCCATTCCTGTGAAATCCATCACTGACTTAACTGATGGCGTCTTTTTATTCTACCATTACAAAACCTACCAATGGGAAAGTGATTGGTGAAGTTAGTGACATTGTACCACATCTTGACCTTCACAAGCATGGTCATGTAGTTGTTGTTTCTTGTGTCCACGGGATAATTTTCAAAGATGAATATGGTGTAGGAGGTATAAGGAACAACAAATGAATGCATCATCATAAACACATTAACAAAAAACGTAGATGGAAAATAAACTTGATTTACCCAATATTTTTTTGTAATGGAATTCAATCTTTGAATATTATTTTTTTTTGGTTCTTGAATCTAAACCTCTTATTTGGAAACATAAACATATTTTGGTTAGGTTCCATGGATGATAACTGGATCAAAAAGGTCTACATCGAAGGTTACCACTTTACATAATTGTGCATACATTCGATGCCACAACTGGTGTGTACCCTTGCAAGTAATTGTAGAGAAGTCAAATTGGAATCGAGTGAAAACAAGGACTTTTTTTTCTTATATCCTCATTCTCAATGCTTCATCCAAATGTTAGAAATGATCCCACAATATCAATATGTAATATTTGTATGAATAACTTGATAATTGGAATCCGTAATTCCCTCTTGTCCTGTGCACATTGCCCACACCATTTTGAGTTTTGGTGATTACTTTCGCTTCCTTACTTGTAAGAAAAGCATTCTTATTTTGTTTTTACTAGCTATTCCTCCAAAGAATCTATTAATCATTCCTTAAAATATGTGAATTCATGCTATGATTATTTTTATTTTTATGGGTTTCATATTTTCAATAATGAATGTATATATGGAGTGGAAGAAAACTATAATTGGTTTTATTATTTGTTAATTATTTTCCTATATTCGTTTGTCTCAAATGGAAAGATGCATAACCAATTAATGAACAGAGTGGCATAGTTCAAATTAGTAGTTCTTGATATTGATCAGAACTGAGAGAATATATTGTTGATTTATTTATGTGAATCTATTAGAATATGATGAATCTTGTTGTTATTTGGTACTTCAATATCAACAATTACAAGTTATCTATGTATGAATTTGTGTAAGTGAAGAAAGTTTAGGTGTATAATTGACTACTGGATATGCTCATTACCTAAACTACCTACTTATATAACTGTCAAAAATGTAGTTCATTTGTATTTTCATAGATGGAAGTAAGTTCATAGAGAAATTTATTATCGATATTTTCCTTGAGTCAAGGAGATTGAATTCTACAAGTACATCATTAGTGGTTAGAGGAAGTTATATTTTAAATGGAGGTCAAGTGGTACATTAAAGTTTTCATGGTGAAGAACATTATGACCTATTCTCCTATCTGCAAAATTTAGTCCATAAGGCCCATCATGAAATGTCTTGAGAATATAATGAATTTCATCGTCACACACGATCTAATTTGTTAATCAAAACTAGTGTGAAAGAGATAGCCATTCCAATAAGAAGAGGCTTATTGGTATAAAATTAAAAAATAATAATATTTATGGTAAATTGTATTTTTTATATATTTGAAAAAAATATTTTGTTTATTTTCACAAATTGAAAAATAAAAAAAATAATTTAAAAAAAACATAAAAAACAAAATACTGAAATATTTATTAATAAATAAAATTTATATATTATATCTACAAATATATATTTAAATAAATAAAAATTATATTGATTATATTTATATTATAAATGATAAATAAATAAATAAATAAAAACAAACAAATAAAAAAATATAATATTGATTTCAGTTCAGCATTTATGTATATTATTACATTCTATTATTCGAGGTACATTTTATTATTACTAAAGCTTTGTTCTGCTGCACTCTCTCACTCCTTCAATAACATGTTCAGCATCTCGCGAAGCATTTCGTTTCTTTATCCCTCTTAGTTTTTATTAGTTTAAGTTAAGTTTTGTTTAACTCCATCTATCTTAATATATAGAGATCAAAGTTTACTTTGTTTGAGTCCTATCTGTTTTAGTATATCGAGATTCCCACTAAATTATTATTATGTTTTCTTGAGTTTCGTTTTGTTTAACCCGGTCTCTTTATGATCGATGCTATCGTAGTTTTGTTTTTTCCATTAAATTATTATGTTTATGATCGATGCTATCGTACTTTTATTTTTTCCATTAAATTATTATGTTTAAAAAAAAAGTTAACGGAAAAAAATCTTGAATTATTTTATCGTCTTTTTTATATATAAAAAAATACATGTCATGATATATATTTTTCATTATTTATATATATTAT
>APFE030010873.1:0-10182 GCA_000404065.3 Pinus taeda
ATATATATATATATATATATATATATGAGAAGAAAAAAATTGCAATAACTAGATCAAGAGTTAATAGGAGAAAATATACATCAAGTGAACTTGTGAAACGTGAAAATATTCTCGAAAAGAAATATATGACGAGAAATAATCTGAAGGATCGAAACCAGTGTAACAAGGAAACTTTGACAATGAAACTAAAACATACAAAGATATCAATGCCAATTTTCAAAACCAAAGAGTTGAGGGCTTTGTCATCCTCAGAATCCATGAAGAGTCATTATGTTAATCAAAATCTAGTTTCATCACTCATGAAAATATCTCTTGTGGGTCGTCCTTACTTTATTAGATGATGCAATTGGAAACTGTATTAGTAGAGTGTCATGGAAAAATCGAGATATTGCAACACCAACAGAAGAAATGAATGCAACAACAGTCGAAAAAGGAAGTATTTTGTGTGTAAAGACAATTCTACAATCTGAGCAAATATATGTTGAAAAGGGAGAGGAAAAGGTTTTTGATGTTTCTTTGGTTGTCTCTGCAACTTCGAAGTTGAAACAACTACCATGGAGGGAGGTGCCCCACATTTTTTTTTGCAAAATAAGTAAGAAAGATTAAAAAAAATTGGAGGCACTTTGTTGAAAGCAGGAAATGTTGGCTGGGGGGCGGTAGGAGACATGATTGTGTTCGAAGTAAAATTGGACAAAATTGAGGAACAGGGAACAATTAGTAAAATTGAGGCATTATATAGGTCACAGGCACATAGAACAAAATGTTACAAAATACAAATTTTGAAATATGAAATGAGCACTCAACAATATGGCAATGAAAACTTTGCAGAGACAGTGTATAGGATGCCAGCAAATCTACATGAATGATATGGAAATAACATGCATTACATACACCTTTGATTGGATATAATTTGGCATTTTTATAGGTTTGACAGAAGATGACAGAGTTGGTAGAAGATGTAGAATTGACTGGGCTTTAATTACAGATGGTCTTGAATGTTATGATTAAATTTGGTATTTCCTCAGGTGTTGTTACCCTCCTGCATAAGTGTTGGTAGGTTCATCTGGCATTACCTCATACGTTACAATGATGTGTTGCTTCCAACATTGGGATTCCGTGGTAAATTAATATTACAATGATGTGTTACCTCCAGCTCATGCTTTACAATGATACGTTACAACGGCAATATTATGAACGTTACCATACAATGATACGTTACAATGGAAATATTATGAACGTTACCTCCATATCATGTGTTACAATGATATATTACAATGGCAAGATCATGAATATCGCCTCCTTCAAGAAGTTTTTGTATGATCGTATTACAGTAATACAATGCGTTGAATTTTTGGAATCAACATAAAATAGTCTATGCGCATAGTATAAGGGGAACGCTCCGTAGTCATTGAATAATGCTCCAAAATCATTGAAAACTTGTATTAACGCATAAATCACATCGACATGAAAGTATGTTTATATTATTGTTTTCCTTGAACAATGACTATAATTTGTAGCAACAAGATTTCTTTTTAATTTGGCTAGAAAGGAAATATCAAGAGAATATATGTAAATATGGTGGAAACTGTAACTTGATGCACCTTAAAGAAACCACCAAGGATCTGAGATAGAAATTATTCAAATTACAGACGATATGGCCATGATTTCAATGAAAGCTAGAGTCGAACTCTTAGCCCACAACTTTCTACAAAAGGACATTATGATGATGATCATTGTGCTCATGGTGGTCGTGGTATTGGTAAAATTGATGCACCTTAAAGAAACCAGCAAGGATCTGAGATAGCAATTATTCAAAGTACAGACGATATGGCCATGATTTCAATGAAAGCTAGAGTCGAACTCTTAGTCCACAAATTTCTACAAACGGACATTATGGTGATGATGATCGTGCTCATGGTGGTCGTGGTATTGGTAAAATTGATGCACCTTAAAGAAACCATCCAGGATCTGAGATAGCAATTATTCAAAGTACAGACGATATGGCCATGATTTCAATGAAAGCTAGAGTCAAACTCTTAGCCCACAACTTTCTACAAAAGGACATTATGGTGATGATGATCGTGCTCATGGTGGTCGTGGTATTGGTAAAATAAATTAGGATGATTATAGAGGTTATAATGATGATAGTGTGTGTCTTCGGTATGTGACAACGCATTACCTCCAATATTTACCATGTGAAGTGCAAAGACTTGCCTCAACGCATTTCCTCAAGGTATTACCACATGCAACTCAACTCATTTTGATTACCACATTGAATACCAGCTTTCATATTTTTGTTTTTTCTGGGCAAAGACTAATCTACTTATATTAAACAACTGTAAAAATATTTACAAGAGGATTGAACCTCTGAGAGTGACATGGCATCTCTCTATCAAAAATTCTAACAAAATTGTCTGTTCCACCATTTGTAAGGAACATTATACAATTTAATACAAGCGAGAGCAGACTTAAAAGAAATTGGAAAAGATCTTACAGGCCAGAAGACCTGCCAGATTGCTTGGCATTATCAAAGATACAAAAAAAGTTTTTGTTGACTTGCCGCTGTCTTACTAGATTCGTCGCCAGCCTCCAAACGCTGAGCCAGTAGAGCCGAGCCAGTAAAGCCGAACCAGAATATCAGAAGACCAAAACAGAGCATGAGACCTGACCCATCAAAACAGAGCTTGTTACTTGTGATTTACTAATCCTTTCCCGGTCTCCTTATCCGGGGCTCGCTCCCAGGTGACCTCCACACCATCCTAGACATCTTTGGGCTTCATTCCTGGTGGCAGCTTGAGATACAGAATGTTTGCAAAGGAATTATTAGGCTCCTCATCCATGGTTTGCTTATGGGGCGAAGCCTGCCTAATATCTTCCATCTCCTGAGGTGCCTCTGCTTTCTTCTGTGCATTATCCAGAATGTTCTTATCCTTCATGCTCCCTATCTCCTGAAGCACCTCTGCCTGCTCCTCTGAATGAGCAAAAGTGCTTTCTTCCTCTAACTTGCTCTGTGACGAAGGGGCATAAGAAATATCTTCCATCCACCTGCTCTGTGAGGAATTGTCCGAGGGAGAAGGCGATTGCTCCTCAGAAGCCTCCTTCAGACTTACATCTTCCTTGTCTTCTTCCAGGAAGATGACCGTCACAAGAGCAGAAATCAGTGGTTTGTTTGACCGGCGTCGGAATTGAAACCTTGTTGATTGCACTGTATTACTGATGGAGTGGCCAGACTCTTCAGATCTTGTCAAAGGGGTCGACGCAAAGGCGAGAGGCGAAATACGACGAGGGCTTTGACTGCCTCTCCCTCCAAAACCTCCCTGTTGTCCAGAATTACGCCCACACCGAGGAGTAGCCCTTAAATGAGGAGCCATGTATTTAATCTAGTATGAGACGAGCGATCTTAAATTCAAAGGATGCCTCGACCCAGCCTGAAGACTGGTTAACACCCAGATTGAACCCCAAACAGCTGCAACTTTTAAGAAGCTGAACTCGTCAGCAAGGGAAACGTCACTGCTGCAATGCTGCTCCACCACTGAGCGAATCCCGCTATCAGTCCCAACCACTACATCCCGAGGGAGCTTTAAGACAGGGGCATACACAGGGTTGAAAAATACTATGTGGAAGGGCCTGCTCCAGCCATTGCCACCTTCCTCGTTCCCCAACAAACCATCACCCTTCGCTTCCTTTGAGAGCAAGCTCTCTTCCTGCAACCAGAACCGAGCTGGGAAGAATGTTCCTGTAACAAAATCTTCCATCCTGATATTGTCGCTGTGCTTACCTTGGGACAGCAGCTGCAATGAATGGCATTGAATGCCTTTCCTTTCAGTATGCTTAATATCCCTCATCGCCTTCCTATTCAGCTGCCCGCTATCCTCTCCGCGTGGCGTGCTCATAACTCCCCTTCAATGCAAATACGAACACCCGCATCCGGGACTGCCTCTTCACTTGTCTGCATATCACTAGTTAGAATAGCCTGAAATGTGGACAATTTTGTCTCTGAAGCTATACCCTGTAATGGTCCTTCAAAGAATTCCTTTCCCCTGTCCGCTCCTAGGTTGGCAAGAAAATCTGCCAGTTTGTTCCCTTCTCTTCTGATGTGTTTGGAGGATATGGATTTATTGTTTCTTAGCCATTGTTGGAGTAGCTCAAGCCTAGTGACCATTCTCCAGTTGCTACTCACCTTATGTACATCTGAGCCTTTTTGGATCTTTGAGACCATGTTGATAATAATTTGAGAATCCCCTTCCACTATAAGAGGACTGTACCTTTGAGCTTGCACGATATTGAGCCCTCTCCATAGTCCTTCCAATTCTGCTGCATTATTTGTGTTCCATCCAATTGAACCAAACAAAACAGTGAGAGGGTTGCCCTGATTATTTCTTATTACTCCACCATATCCCGTGCTTCCCGGATTTCCTTTCGACGCCCCATCAAAGTTGAGCATAAATGTATTTATGGGCGGAGGAGTCCAACTGGTTGGGGAATCTTGATGTCTGGCTGAGTTACCTTGAGAAGAATTAGGACTTTGAATTTGGATCTGCCAGTTATTCCATATAGCTTGTTCCTGTGGAGTGGAAGGAAAGTCCTCTTGGGACCATCATTTAGTAAACAGGGTTTCTTGGATGTTATTGTGTATGATTTTCCATACCTGCTCCGTTTGCATTGCTTGATCTTTAAATATCCGCCTATTCCGCTCTTTCCATATATTCCACATCAGTAGTCATGGAACGATTTGCCAAAGAATATTGAGAATGTTGCATTGATAAGGCTTTTGGGGCCAATTGCGCAAAGTGTTATTGATGTCCCCCAACACTCTCCCTTCCTTCCGACATCGAAATGTGACTTTCTCCCAAAGTCTCCTTCCTAATGGACAAATTTGCATGAGATGTAAAGTTGATTCCTCTTCCAGTTTACAGTTGAGAGAAATTGAAGGACCTGCGAATTTTATTTTCCTGAGGTTATCCCAAGTGAGAATCCGATTGTGTGACAGGAGCCAGAGAAATGTAGAGACCTTCGGCCATATGGGCGGATTCCATATTTTTTCCCATAATTTGTCTTTGATGAGTCGGTCTTTTAGAATAATGTTGTAAGCCTCCTTAGTTGTAAATGTGCCCTTCTCTTTGTACCCCCACCTCAGCTTGTCCTTACATGCCTCCTTAAGAATTTTCCTTTTTTACAGTTCTTCGGATAGAGAGAGATGGATTGCCTCCGGGTTGTCTGGTAAAATGTTGCGCACCTCTTCCCAGTCTCTGTGGTCTGATTCATTGTTGGATCTCCAGAAGTAACTTACCTTATCCAAATTATTTATGTCCTGATCGGGTATTCCTTGGATGAGGTTTTTTATGCTTGGGAATTGCTGCCATGAGTCCATCCAGAATCTTGCTGTGCAGCCATCCTTCACCTCCCAAAAACTGTGTTTTTGAATTAAATCTCTGTGCTTGATAGCTGAGTTCCACATTACCGATCCCTTGCTTATTTCCGACATTCTAATGCGCTCCTCCAAGGGAAAGTTGTTGGCATACTTCGCTGTCCATAATCTGGCCCAGGGTATGTTTGGGTATGATAGCCATTTCCACCATATTTTTTCTCCCATGATCATGTTGCTGTGTTTCGGATCTCTAAGACCAATGCCTCCTGCATTTTTTGGAAGACAAGCCTTCTCCCATTTGACCAGAGCCCATTTTCGATTTGGTCCTAAGCTTCCCCAAAGGAAGTTGCGCTGTAATTGTTTGATAGCTTTAAGCACCCATTTCGGTGCTGCCATTATGGAGAACAAGTAGAGCGACATGGATTGAAGAACTGCCTTGATTAGCACAAGCCTGCTGGCCATATTTAGGGCGCGATGCATCCATAGGAATAATTTAGCCTCCAGCTTTTCTAACAGGTTGGTCCATGAGGAGTGCTTAAGGGCAGAGGCAATTAAAGGCGCTCCTAAGTACTTGGAAGGCAGGGAAGCTACGGAGAAGCCTAGAATGCGTGCTATTGCTCTTTGAGTTGTTGGCGGAGTGTTGAAGAAAAAGATCTGGGATTTCACTTTATTGATGAGGGCTCCAAAGGCCTTAGAGAAATTGTCAAGTAAAGCATTTAAGGTGCGAGCTTCTTGAACAGAAGGGTGCCCAAATAACATGTTATCTTCAAAGAATTGCTGGTGAGAGATGGTGGGGTGTTGGTGGAGAGTAATGCCTTTGAGGTTTCGGGATAGGATGGCCGAATTTATGTTGTGTCCTAATCCCTCCGCCATAATTACAAACAGAAAGGGCGACAGAGGATCCCCTTGTCTGATTCCTCTGGAAGGGCGGAAGGTGGAAGATGGGATCCCATTTATGAGAAATGAAAAAAACGTGGAAGAAATGAGACTACTTATCCAGCGAATCCAGGAAGAGGCAAAACCAAAAGCTTTCAGAATTTTTTGCATATAGTCCCAGCTGATGCTGTCGAATGCTTTAGATAAATCAATTTTAAGTAACATACCTGGTTTTTTAGTCTACTTGAGGGAATGAATAATCTCATGGGTGAGAATTATCCCATCCGTTATTTTTCGTCCCTCGACATATCCGGATTGTTCTGGTGAAATGATGAAGGGGAGCATGGGTTTCAGCCGAAGAGCCACTACCTTGGAGACGATCTTGTAGATGATATTACACAAGGCTATAGGTCTATATTTATCAAGAGAGTTAGAATCCTCTGTCTTGGGCATTAATGCAATGAATGTTGCATTCAGGCCCGGATACATCCATCTTAGAGTGCGCGAATCTTCTACTACTTGCCATACTTCCCATTTGATCAGCTCCCAAAAATGCTGAAAGAAATTTGAAGTAAAACCATCTGGACTAGGAGCTTTTCCTGCTTTTAATAAATTCACTGGTGTCTCCACCTCCTGAAGACTGATAGGTTTGAGAAGGAGAGTGTTATGGTCTTCCGTTATTAAGCGAGGAATATGATTTTGTCGATCGCCTCTGCTCTATTGATGTTGGGCTCTTGGTTCATTTTCCTGAAGTAATGGAGAAATTCAAGTTCTATTCCTTCATGGGTTTCAATTCTGGCTCCCTATGCATTATTGACTTGTGAGGTTTGATTACTCATTCTCCTTTGGACTGTAGTTTTATGAAAAAACTTGGTGTTCTTCTCCCCTTCCTTCAGCCATCTGATTCTAGATTTCTGCCGCCAAAGAACTTCCTCCTATAGATCTCGTTCTAGAAGTTTTTTTCCGTTTCTTGTTCTTTTTGTACTAGTTCTTCCGACCGTCCTTCCGAAATTATTCTTTGCTGAATATTTTTTATTTCTTGAATGAGGAGTTCCTTTTCCCTGAAAATGTTGCCAAAAGTGGTTTTGTTCCAGCGTTTTATCTCCTCCTTGAGCAGCTTCAACTTTTTTTGGAATCTAACCATTTTTGTAGCCTCAGTCGGATTACAATTTTGCCATGTTGTATGGATGAAGTCATTGAAATATGGATGAGAGAGCCAGAAAGCTTCAAATTGAAAGGGTCTTTTTATATTGTTACCAGGCCTGTTCCAATGCAATGCAATGGGCCAGTGATCCGATCCGGAGAATGGAATAATGGTGGTTGTGAATTCTCCTCCGATGTGTACTGCATTATCAGAAATTAGAAACCGATCCAAGCGAGACGCGATTTGCAATGGAGCTACTCGTTTGTTAGTCCAGGTGTAGAGGCCGTTGGAGGTGGGCAGATCAATCAGCCAGTTATTTTGGATAAAATCTTTTAGGAGCGAGTCATCCCTGTTTATTCTGCGGCGCCCTCCTTGCTTTTCCTCTATTGACGCAATCATATTGAAATCTCCTCCAGACACCCAGAGCAGGAATGTCCTATCTGCGTTGAGCTGCGATATTACATATAGTATTTCCGCTTTCTGCTGAGTTTCTTGCGGAAAATATACATTTGTGATATGGCCATAGATGTTCGTACCCAGAAGATGAAATATGGCTTGAATGAAATTTTTATTTGCATGGATATTAACTAGTTGGATTTTTCCTGCATCCCAGAGAATAGCAAGTCCTCCTGAAGCTCCTTGAGCATCTATAGCTGTAACTAGCCCTCCTGGCTAGGCCTTAGCTGCAATTTTTTCCAAAAGTATCGAATTGCATTTGGTCTCCTGCAAAAAAAGGATTGCTGGTTTTTCCTCCATTATCAAATTTTTTAGAAGTCTCCCTTTCCTTGGGCAATTGAGCCCTCTGATATTCCAAGATATCGACTTCATTGGGAAGGTTTGGGGTCAGTATTGTAATACTTGGTTAGTTTGGCATATCTGCCTGACTCAACCAACACCTCTCCAATCTTAATAGTTCTTTCTAAAGTCGTTTTCCATCCTCTCTTTTTACTGTCTTTGGTGATGAATTTACCATCCCATTGACTGCATGTTTGAACACCTAGAGAATATTTTTTTTGAGCTTTATTCAAGACTTCTACTAAGTTATCTACTTGTCTATCAGGGATTTTGTCAAAGTTACCTGATTTGCAAGCTTGTTCTAGACCCAAAATGTCAAGTTCCCCAATATCTATTGGTTCGATGTCTTCGTCCATGAAATGCGGTTCTTGAAAGCTTCCTTCTGCCTCCTTCCCTTTGTCTGTGATGTGAGTTGTATTGTCTATATCCATTTCCGGAGTATTCCATGTCTCTGAGGCCGGCTTGATCTTTTCGCCTTCCTGGGTCGTCTTCTTTTCCCTTGTTTTTGAAGAGGGGTGTGTTGTTTTTTCCGAAATAGACCCTTCCTGTATTTTTGCATTTGCTAAGACCTCGAAACTGTTGCTTGTGGAGGGCTTGGACAGATCCTCTGGCGCCGTCTTAGGAGGTGCTGTGGATTTTTTTCTTCCTCTTCTTCTATTTGTTACTTTGGTGAATCCATCCTGAGATTGTTGCTCTTGGCTGTTTTGAGCTGTGGGCTTGTTTTTTAAGGGGCAATATCTGAAGAGATGGCCCAGGGCATGAAATTTCCTACTGCGGAAAGGGACATGCTCATAGTCAATAACCTGAATCCAATCTTGGTCTTCATGAAAGAGACGCACCGTATCTGGCAAAGGTTGCTTCAGATCCATGTATACGCAGATCCTGGCATAGGAGGCATAAGAGGTATATCTTATGGTCTTTGTTTCTTCTGCAACTTTGACAAAGTCTCCTAAGACCGATCCGATGGCTTTTAGTGACTGCTCCTCCCAATATTCCCAGGGTAGCGAGTACAGTCGGATCCATACTAGTGCATAGCTTAGATCTTCCTTGTCTGGATTGAAACAGCCGACCCATTCTCTGAGAAATATCCCTGTAGAGTTGAAAAAATAGGGACCCCCATCGAAGACTCTGTTTCTATCTTCCAAGCAGTTAAAGATTGCAGTAAAAAAACCTTTCGGCCCTAGAATCAGGGTTATTTGTCCTTTTGGGCGCCATTTGATATTGATCCAGTTTCTCAGGGCCTTTTCTGTTGGCCAGAATCCGATAAATTTACCTATGAGAGCATGATCCCTCATATACTGTATTCTTGCATTAATACGGTGGCTGGGTAATTCAACTTCTGGCCTGTGAGCAGCAACAGGCTTGCATGTAGATGAACTAACCTTTGGGTTATCTTGCTAAGCTTGATCTTCCTTCGTGTTCTGCGTTTCCTCTGTGGTTCTATCATTGTTTACCTGTTCCTCAATGGGATTTACCTCGGGTCCTTGTTGGTTTTCTCCGGGTGGAGGTACCGCTCCTCCCTCCCCCTGGGGGGGATCCATTATTGTCGTTTTCTCAGGCCCCGTGCCTGACTCTTCTGCGCTGCCCCTTTCAGGTCTGGGATTCACTGGACAGGGAACCTGCTGCTGCAGGTCTCTGCAGAAACCCTAGCGCTTGCTGCTTTCCCGTGACCGTCCTCGCGCGCTCCGTCGCTCCGCTCCTATCTTTCTCAATACCAGCTTTGATATTACCGCATATCAAAACGAGAATTGCAGTATGCTAACGGTGGTCATTTTTGTAATAAAATTTGATGGCGATTGGAAATTACAGGATAGACCTAAATTATTCTCGTGGGATCCAACGTAGTTAAGGCATATGTCGGTGTGGATCATCGATTGCAAGAAAATGGAGATTGATTATATGTTATGGCAATGAAACTCGCTCTAAGTATCAATTCAGATATTTCACATTGAGTGATTGATGCGTCAAACAGGTGAAGAACACATTACTTTAGAACATT
>APFE030010880.1:995-17170 GCA_000404065.3 Pinus taeda
GGCTACTATAGGCAATTTATTAATAAAAGAATGAAAATTTACATAAGCTTCTCTCATGCATGGTGAACCTACAAATGACCCTCCATACGCTTTAAATAGAATTCATGGACCAATCGGGTGTCAAGCCACGGATCAAGTGTCGGTAATACCGAGGAGAGAATGAACCGTCGGATCACTACATATCGTGACCGTCGGATTGTAAGTTACAAAATGTACAACGGTAAAGAAACACACTTTACCTAACTCTATACCTAACTCTATACTAGACCAAGTTGAACTTAACTATTTCCTATGTGTCGGAATATCCTAACATTCAACTTGTCTTTTATTATTAATATACTTTTAAGTATACTTGAATATTAATTTATCTTAAAATATTTTATTCATAACTCATTGGAAATATTATTCTATACAACATTAAAATATATTATTTTAACAATTTTTTTTTCTGTATTAAAATATTTTTGAACAATATAAGGTTTAAACATCTTACTCATTTTCGTTTACTTCCAGTTACTTTACATGAAATAATAGCCGACATTTTTATTTTTATTTTTTATTATAGCCTACATTTTATTCTATTTTGAGAATATTTTATTTTTATTTTAAGAGAGAGGACATACTTCCCATCTCCTTCACACTCTGGTATAGAATGAGCCTCTCAACTCAATTACAATACACACTTTTTCCTTGCTAGCTTGGTCTTTGGGTTAATGTTGTTTTCGTCTCTCGCTTTAAATTACCACCGCATCGCCTTCTTCCTCTTCTAACAGTTCTACCCTACTTTCACTGAAATTATGCTCTCCTTCCTTTTCCTTTTGTTTATGTAATTATTGTCTTCTTCCCTTCTCTCTCCTTTGTTTTTTCCCTTCGTTTATAAAAAGATACTCGTTGTTTGCTACGACTCCAGCTATTAGTTCTTTTCTTCGTAGAAACCAGTGGAACCTGTTCTGCCCAGCGGCCGAGTCACAGTAAAATTATTCCGCTGGCATTTCGTTGAACCTACCTACTATCTAGTGCCATCAAACATAATTAAGGTCAAGAAAATTTTCCCGTGTCAATCAAATAACTTGCTACACATAATTCATGTGAAGCAGTGAATAAAGGGACCCCTGGACAAATGGTAGCGATCGAAGGGAGGACCAAGTGACGAAGGGCCAAAACCTCATGATTACAGCTTCCTGGTCGTTCACTTGTTTGATCGAAACTGGTTCCGTCCACCATGGAAGTAATCTACCGCAATCAGAATGTAGTGGTGTTACCTTTGATGAATGGAGGGAGATTTCCCCAATGGTGTGTAAGCCCCACTGTTGGAATGGTTCATCCACTGTAACAGGCTATAGCGAGGATGCTGACCTTCATGTTCTGCCAGCACATTGCTGACAGACTGGGCACTTACGGGCATAAGCATGTGCATCCTTGAACAATGTAGGCTAGTAGAAACTAGCTCTCATGATATTATGCGCAGTTGTGTTACCCACAAAGTGACCTCTGACTAGTCTGTCATGCACGCCACGCAACACTCTCTCTGAATCTTGTGCTTCCAGGCACTTGAGAAAAATTTCGTTGTTGTGATTTTTGTAAAGCATTCCGTGCACCAACTGGTAAGATAAGGCTTTGAGGCGAAGTGCCCTCTTCTGTCACATGGAAAAGTGAGAGGGCATGGTGTCGTGCTCAAGGTACTATCGTACTTCTTCGTTCCAAGAGTTATCGTGCGAAGTGGGCGCTGCTACTCTATATTATACATGTCGATTTATTGCTCCCAACCGACGAGCTCTTCTTCTTCCTCTTAGGTGTGTACTACTTCTGCTGCAAGTATACAGAGACCATGACCCTTGATAGGGTGAACTAAATTGATATCGAGATCATACTCTTGAAGTCCTATCATCCAGTTTGCATGTCTTTCACCTGGGTTGAACAAGCAGTGCTCCAAATGTTGGGTGTGGCATAAGGACTATGCAGTGATTTTTGAATAGGTAGGGTCTTTGTTTCACTGCATTGTATAAAATATATGCATGTTTATCCATGATGGGATAGTTGAGCTCGGGTCCTTATATGATTGCGCCATGAAAGAAATGGGACCTTCATTGTTCATCTCATCCTTCTGTGTGAAAAATGCAGTGAGTGAGTTGTCAAAAGCGAATGCGTATAGCAAGAAATATTTTCTAAAATCTGGGTTGTGCAACATAGTTAGATCTACTATTACCTGCATGATATGGGAAAACACATCATTTTCCTTTGTTCTCCAGTCATAGAATGCATCCTTCTTAATATTATCTTAGTTAGGTTTGACAATCTGCACATAATCTGAGATGAACTTCCAGAGGAAGTTTATCTTTCCCAAGGATTACATAGATTTCTTATTGACTGGGTGAGGAATCTGAGTGATAGTTTGAACTCGGTCCAGATCAACCTTGATCCCACTTTTGGTGATGATATGCCCAAAGAGGTTGCCCTCAGACACTGCAAATACACTCTTCTTAGGATTGAAGGATATCCCGTACTTTCAACACCGCTCGAAAATTTTCTTGAGATGATGCAGGTGGTCTGACTACTTTCTTGAAAATACTATCACATCATCAAGGTAGACCACCATGCTCTTTCCGATGAGCCCATGGAAGGTGATGTCCATATCGTGCTGAAAGCTTGCACCTGCATTTACAAGATCAAATGGTATTCTTCTATATGCTAACGTATCCCACCTGGTGCGGAAAGTAGTTTTGAGTCTATCAGGTTTTGCTACCAGACTCTGGTTACATCCAGAAAGTTCGTCAAAGAGAGAGAAAATTTCAACTCCAAATATTTTCTGCAAGATGTTCTCCACAGACGACACAGGGTAGTTTTCTTTGTCCGAGGCCCTGTTAAGATTTTGGAAATCTATGCACAAGCATATCTCCCCAGGCTTCTTCCTTATAGAAACTAAATTTGAAATCCACGTAGAATGACAAACCTTGTATATGATCCAAGAGTCCAACAACTTAGTCAATTCTTTATGTATGAGGGGTTCAAGTGACGAATGGACTTTTTTGAGTTTCTGCTGAAACAACTTGACCCGTTCTTTTATTGGAATGACGTGTTGGATTATTCGTGTGTCATATGTTTTCAAGTCGTCTTATGTCCAAGTGAATACATCTCGGTACTGTCTAAACAAGAGGACAAAGGCTTGCCGCTACTCTAGTGTGAAAAATGTACTAAGATTTACAAAATTCAAAGCTTTTTCTGTTCCCAAGTTGATCTTGTCGTGCATCAATTTGGAACTCTAGGTTTTCGTGTTCCTGGGTTCTTTGAAATGGTTCTGCAAGTCATAGGGTTTCTCAAGTGAAACCACACACTTGAGGATGGGTTTTCCCTTGTTATCATTAGGTTGTCTTGCAGAGACTTCTCATGCACGTCTTCATCTATGGTTGCATCTTTGAAAACGTTAGCATTGTCCTCAAAGTGTAGTATCTATTCATCATCATCAAAAACATGAAAATTAGTTATGTTTTCAAGGATAGATGGCTTATACAAAATCTCAATAGTAAATCTATCCCTAAGCGATGTCATCCTAGCAACTCCATTTTCTAGAGCATCTGCAGCTGCATTTGGCATTCTTGGTACGTATATGATATTACGAGCTTGAAAATTATAAATGAGATGTGATACCTCTTGCGGGTAACCTTTACGATGAGGTGAGACACAGTGTATAGTGTTACCTACCTGTTGTACCACAATCTCTTAATCACCTACCACTTTAAGCATAGTGTTATGCCTCTATAATACTAGTGTATTCCCTTATTATTATTGTCATTCTATCCCCTTATTTTTACTGTTGTATCCAAGTTGTCCCCATATTGTTATTATTGTGCCCCCATAGAAGCCCACTATTGTTATTGTTATGCCCTTACATTATTATTGTTATGTCAATTTTGACTATATTATGAACCCTTAGACTCCTATATATAGAAATGAGGTCTTGTCATCTGTATCATCCAAGAATTGTTAATTTGTATAATGTAAAGAAGTTTTCCCCCTCAAAGAGGATGATTTGAAGTTGTTTCTCTATCTTTTCTTCTATTTTGTGAGTTGGTTGCATAACAATTGGTATCAAAGCTCTGGATTCTAGGTTTTTGCTGCTTCAAACAAGCTATTGTGGAATTTTCGTTATAACGTTTTTTCTACGATGTTTCAGAAACTAAAATTAAACCCCATCTGAGCCAAAATCTTGATGAAACCCGGATATGAATTTTAGATCTTGTCTCGCTATATTTTCGAGGGTATGATAGAAGGAAGTTAGGGTTTTTGTAGGCTCCCAAATTATATCTCAAATAGGTGAACTAGGGAAAATCATCATAACTCTATCTTTGAGCCTCAGATTGACATTTTGTATAAAGTTAAAGAAATAGGACTAGTGTAGTTTTGTGTGTATTGGTTTCAGGTCCGAAGGTCAAAACAATGACACGTGGCACATCATATAAGTTTGATGTACTCAACCAGTCTATAATCAGGTCATCGTGGGAGATTTGAAATAATGATTTCTTGGAGAATCCAATCTTGATCAAAATTACGGGATTGGAATAAGGACTCAAAGGGCTACCATAAGATGAAATTGCAGGCCTTGAGGATCTAAAATTACAGAGATAAAACTGATTCAATATCGATCTCCTACAAAGTAAAACAAGGTGTGTATTCTTTTTAAAATTTTGCATAAGTTTGATTTGAAAAACTAGTTTAAAGGAATTCAAATGACATAGTGAACCATAATAATCACTAATTGATGCCCCAAGGAAAGAAAATGGAAACACCTAGTAAGCAACTTGAAAGCTCTAGCATGACTCATGAAGAAGAGGAAGAAATACTTCATGATATATCAAAATTATGAGACCAAGTGCAACAAATTTCACTCTCATAAAAAGTAATAGAAGCTAAGATGGATGGTTTAAATAAAGGTGTTGAAGCTAAGATGGATGGTTTAAAGAATGGCGTGGAAGCTAAGATGAATGGCATGGAACCTAAGATGGATGGCGTGGAAGCTAAGTTGGATGGCATGGAAGCTAAGATGGATAGTGTGTTGGGAAAAATACTGAATCATAAAACTTCTGAACCAAACATTGTGCTAACCAAAGACATTCTGAAGATCTATGTTCATATTACATAGTTCTAAATAGATAGTGACAAAGATCACCCTTATTACTCAATCAACAAGTCAACTAGACTTAATCGCCTTATACAATCAGTTTTACTTCAGAACTAATGAAGGCATCATTGAATAAAAAGAGTAAAACAACAACACTGATTAGATATATTAGTCATTTCTGAACAACAAACTCTTCATCTGCATATGCTACTTGGAAGTGCAGAATTCACATGTATATGTGCCTTCATTGAGGTAAACCTGCATATAGATCTGCAAATAATGACTTATAACTTCACAACTTTCAAGACTTCAGATATACCTAGATAATAACATTTCAAGAATAAAATATGCGTTAGCACTCAGATCTAGCTTATCCATTATTAGATCATACAATGATAAGTCATTTCAGGTCTCATGATCCTATTCCAACATTATATCCATGGGTGCACAAGATGTTTCAGATCTATATCATAACCATATCCCTTACAAAACAAAATATACTTCAAATAGAAATATTCATGAAAAACCCTTTTAATTGCACGCTTAGCCCTTTTATCTTCTCCTCCTTATATACTTAGAGCCTTTTTCAATACCATGCACCAAAGCAACACTTAGAACCTATGGTATTCTTAGACGAGATCATGTAACTGTTATTCCACTCAATATTGTGGGCTAATACAATGGTATGGACCCTTGGTATTCTTTAACCTTAATTGTCCATCCCATACACACTTTTCCTTATGTGAAACTATGTGCATACATATACGCTCCTTTTATTTTGTGTACCTGCATGTATATGCGACTTGGACCAGATTAACCATCGTATACAACTTAAAACATTATGTTTCCTCAATTTCTTGATTATGATCTATAATCCTTTGTCCCATCATCCTTTCTTATGTGTTATTACTCTGTTACCTCTAAATAGGCCTATTACAATGTGAGTTTCCATGATGCATCACTTTATCATTTATGAATTGACTTGTATGTGGGTCTCCATAAAGGACAACATATGTACCATAATTCCAATAATCTCCCCCTTTGGACTTGATGGCAACCATATTGGTGTTGATCACTTCAAGCTGTAGAACCTACTAGATATATCAAGCAACACCAAGATAATCTCCCCCTTTGACATCAAGGGAAAAGGGAAAACCAAGATATTCTCCACATTAGTACATGTTGAGATGCACTATAGTGTCCATGCTCCCCTTGAGCACATGCAGAGTCTGCAGAAATATTTTTCAAAAGAATAACATGAATCTATAACTCAACTATGTGAGTATGACTTTCCTATCACCAATGACTCAGACATGCATCAATCACCCAACCAAGAAGGGATACACCAAATGTTCATACATGAATGAAAATTGAAATTATCACATCATCCTTCCCATGCATAATGGGGGTACAAATTACATCATATGTCCAAAAGGACTCATTCATAATAGACTATGATAAAAATAGACATATTATTACACCATGGGTCTTTACATGACCTTTTCAGCAAATTACATTAATAAATGAGACCATAACAGAATTCAACAACTATGATGCTAACAATGCATAATATTTTGAAGGCTAATGCTCCCCCTAAACCTGTGCTACTTGTGCATTGTTAACAACTCATTCATGAAGGCATCTTCATCAATCAAATACGCATCAATGACAAAATAATATCAAGAGACTATATCCATCAACACCAGATTGAACAACCATTTCAAAAACTGATTTTGAGTCTAACCCACCATTTTTCTATTAGAAAAAAAATAAACGCTACTACCGGCATAGAAAATCATGTGTATACGCGACTCTGCTTCATGAAATCAACTTATATAAAACAATCCTTTGAGTTTGAATAAATTGGTTTTAACAACAAGATGAGGCAAAAACAATTCCAAAATTTTGTTTGAGATATTCAAATGCTTCTCTAAGAAGATGTTTGGTAAATATATGAGCAACTTGTTCTTTGGAGGGAACATACTCCAATTTAACCTTTTCTTCAAGAACATGTTCTCATAGAAAGTTGTACTTAATGGGTATGTTCTTGGTCTTGGAGTGCATAACAAGATTTTTTGAAAGACTAATAGCACTTGTATTATCACATAAGATGGAGATGGGTGGAGAACATTTAATTTGAATATCTTGTAATGTCCGCACATCCAGAGAAGTTGTGTGCAACAAGATCCAACAACCACATATTCTATTTCCGCTATAGATAAGGCAATTGAACTTTGTTTCTTGTTGAACCAAGATACTAATCGTGATCGCACATAAAATGCACCTCCACTAGTGATTTTTTGGTCATCAACATTTCTAGCCCAATCTGCATCTGTATATGCATGAGAGTGAGATCTGTATCTTTAGGATACCATAGACCAAAGTCCTTAGTTCCTTGGAGATATATGAATATTCTCTTTATTGCTTGAAGATGTGATTCCTTTAGATTGGCTTGGAATCTTCCAAAAATTCCAACTACATGCATTATATCTGGTCTGGTAGTTGTTAGATAAAGTGGACTTCCAATCATAGATATTTATGGCAATTGATTCACTATAGGAGAATCATCATTTGGAATGAGACTACATCCTGTTACCGTTGGAGTACATACTAGTTTGGAATATTCCATTCTGTACTTCTTCAGAATCTGGTTGAGATATTTAGTTTGTGAGAGAAAGATGCCATATTTTATTTGTTGCACTTGTATACCAGGAGAATAGGTTAGTTCTCCAAGTAAATAAATTTCAAATTCTTGCTACGTAACAAAAGAAAAGTTTTGACTCATAGATTTTTCATTACTGCCAAAGATGATATCATCAACATAAACAACAATAATTAGCAATTTATCATTCTCAATTTTTGTATATAAGTTGTTGTCTACATATCCTTTTATGAAGCCTTGTTGTTGAAGATATTTGTCAAGACGATAATACCATGCCTTCAGAGCTTGTTTTAGTCCATATAAAGCCTTTTAGATTTGTCATACAAGCTTTGCATCATTTCCCAGAATGAATCCTTCTGGTTGTTCAACGTATACTTCTTCTTCTAAATCTCCATTAAGAAATGCAGATTCTACATTTATTTGATAAACTTTGAATTTTCGAAAACTTGAAAAGCAAGAAACGTTCTTATGGCTTGAAGTCTAGCTATAGGTGCAAAAGTTTCTTCAAATTCTATACCTTCTTCTTGTGCATACCCTTTACAAACAAGTCTTCTTTATTTCTAATTACCTCTCCATTTTCATTCAAATTATTCTTGAATATCCATTTTGTTCCTATAGCATTTTTATCATGAGGTCTTGGAACTAATTCCCATGTTTCATTCTTTTCAATTTGGTCAAGTTCTTCATCCATGGCCTTAACCCAACATTCATCTTTTCTAGCTTCATTTACATATTATGGTTCTATGGAGGATAATAAGGCTAGATAACTAGAAGTTCCTATATGAGTTTTTCTTGTTTGTACTCCAGACCCTTTTTCTCCTAGAATTCGAGATTTTGGATGATTCCTTTGAACATACCTGGATGGAGCCTTTTCCCTGTCAAATGTATCTTCTTCTGATGCTTCATTTGTTTCTTCCTCTATATCATTTTGATTTGATACAGGAAATCATTTATCGTCTTCATTATCATCTTCTTTTGTTGATGTTATTTGTTTCGGATTTATACATGCTTCATCAATTGCAACATAAATGCATTCAACAATTTTTCAAAGTCTCTTATTATAACATTTGTATCCTTTGCTTCTGGATGAATAACCAAGAAATATTCCTTCGTTTTTTCTGGGTTCAAACTTACCAAGTTTTTCATCAGTCTTTTTGATGAAACATTTTCTTCCAAAAACTTTGAAGTGTTTTACAGTGGAAGGCTTCCCATACAAAGGTTCATATGGAGTTTGATCACTATTTACACGTACATAAGCTTTGTTGAGAATATTTATTGTAGTATGTGCAGCTTCACCCCAGAAGGTGTCAGAAGTTTCAAACTCGTCAAGCATAGCTCAAGCCATTTGTTGAACTATTCTATTTATTCTTTCCACGACGCCATTTTGTTGAGGATTTTTGGAAACAAAGAATTGTCTCTTTATTCCATGTTGTTCACAAAATTCAAAAAATTCATCTGATATGAATTCCCCTCCCTAATCAAATCTGAGACATTTAAATTTTAGATCTAATTCATTTTCAACTAAAGATTTTAAGACCTTAAATTTTTCAAATGATTCAACTTTATGTTTTAGTAAACCAATCCAACACATTCTAGAAAAACCATCAATGAATAAAATGTAGTATTCTTCTCCATGAGGTGACTTTTTCCTTGTTGGTCCTCACAAATTAGTATGGATGAGTTCAAGAGGCTTACTTGTTGATCCTTCTTTGGCATTGAATTCAGCTCTGGTTTTCTTATTGAATTGACATGGTTTCCAAATGGTATTTTCTGGGATGATGATATATGGAAGATCATGAACAGCCTTAAGCCTGCATGATTTTCTTATTTGAGAAAAACTTAGATGCCCCAATCTTATGTGCCATAACCAGTTCTCTTCTATTTTGCTTAGATAACAATTGTTGGGAAAATACTGAATCATAAAACTTTTGAACCAAACATTATACTAACCAAAGACATTTTGAAGATCTATTGTCATATTACAGACTTCTAAACAGATAACATCAATGACTACCCTTCTTACTTAATCAATCAGAAACCAGTTTCAATCACCTTGTACAATCAGTTCTACTATAGATATAGTGAAGACATCATTAACAAACAACAGTAAAATGATAGCATTAATCAGATAGATCGATCATTTTTTAGCAACAAACCCTTCCTCTACATACACTACTTGGAAGTACAGAATCTGTGTGTATACGTGCCTTCACTGAGGAAACCCTGCGTATATATCTAAAAATAATGACTTATAACTTCACAACTTTTCAAGACTTTAGATATATCCAGATCATAGCATCTAAAGGATAAGAAATGTGTTAGCACTCATATCTAGCCTATCCATTATTATATCATACAATGATAAGTCATTTTAGGTCTCATCATCCTGATCCAACATTATATCCATGGGTGCAGAAGATGTTTCATATATATATCATAACCATAGTCCTTATAACACAAAATATACTTGTGATAGAAGTATTCATGAAAAACCCTTTTACTTGCACAACTAGCCCTTTTATCTTCTCCTCCTTATATACTTAGAGCCTTTGTCAATACCATGCACCAAAACAACACTTAGAACCTATGGTATTCTTAGAAAGGATCATGTAACTGTTATTCTACTCAATATTGTGGGCTAATACCATGGTATGGACCCTTGGTATTCTTTAACCTTAATTTTCCATCCCATTCACATTTTTCCTTATGTTAAATTGCTTGCATACATATACACTCCTTTTATTCTGTGTACCTGCATGTATATGTAACTTGGACTAGGTTAACCAGCATATACAACTTAAAACATTCTTTTTCCTCTATTGCTTGATTCTAATCTGTAATCCTTTGTCCCATCATCTTGTTCTTCTATGCTATTACTCTGTTACCTCTGAATAGACCTGTTACAATGTGAGTTTCCATCATGCATCACTTTATCATTTCTGAACTAACATGTATGTGGGTTTCCATCAAGGACAACATATGTAGCATAATGCCAACACAGTATAGAAGAAAAACTTAAAGGCAACATGGAAGATCTGAAGATAGATTTGACAAAGTTGCTACAAGAAATGCTTACTAATGGTGAAAGGGTAGTAAAGGAAACTCATGAGGAGAAAAAATAAAATGTTAATCATGATTTCATAAACTCTAACGTTGGATTGAAGACCCACCATGTTCGGAAGATAGATATGAGTAATTTTGATGGCAAGGATCCCGTAACATGGATATTAGAGATGGAGAAATATTTCAATCTCCATAATATGCAAAACACACAAAAAGTAAACATTGCAACTTTATATTTGGAACCCAATACATTTGTATGGTATCAATGGCTTTGTTCTCATAAACAAATTATCACGTGGGAAATTTTTATGGAAGAAATGATAAGACATTATGAGGATACAAAAAGCAACAATTTTTTTAGCCAAATGATAAATCTCAAACAAAAAGGTTCAATGGTGGAGCACATTGAGGATTTCCAAAAATTGAATTTAAGGGTAAAAGATATTCCAGAGGAGCATAGGATTGGCGTGTTCATAGGGACATTAAAGGATAACATCCAACATGAGGTTCGCATTTGGGAACTTGATTCATCGGAGAAGGCATTCAGGTTGGCAAGAAAAATTGAAAGAAAAATTATGGAAACAAGGAAGCCTACCAATCAAAACTATAAAGATGGAAGTGTTGTTGGCCCTAGCCTTCCACAACCTACAAGGTTGACACCACAAAAATTGGAAGAAAAAAAGAGAAAAAGGGCTTTGTTATAGTTGTGCTAGGAAAAACACTAAAGGTCATAAGTGTGCTGAGAAGAAATTATTTTACATAGATTGTTAAGAGGAAGAAGAAAAGGAACAAGAAACATCAAAAGAAGAGGATACACACTAGGAACAAAGACAAGAGAAAGAAGAAATGAATCTGACCATATCTTGTAATGCATTGGCCAGAATAACCACTCCTCAAACTATCAAGATAGAAGTACATATCAAGAAGAAAAAGGTAATAATGTTGATTGATAAAGGAAGTACCCATAATTTTATTCATTGTAAGATAACGAAGGAATTGAATTGCTTCCTATATCCATCACCAAAGTGTCAAGTGATGGTCGCAAATGGAAGAACCATAAATCACTCTAAAAAGTGCCATAATATCAAGCTATCCATGGGAGAATATGTGTTGAATAGTCCAATTCTTTCCATTCCAATGGGTGGTGTTAATGTTTTACTAGGAGTCCAATGGCTACAATATTTGGTTACGATAGCTTTTAATTTTCAAGAACTTTTCTTGATTTTTGTTTTTAGAAGGAAATGAAGTTGAATTAAGGGGTATCAAAGGGAAGCCATGAAATATAATTAGCTTTAACTGCATGACAAAGCTTTTAAAAAAAGAACATCGTGGCATAATTGCACAATTATGTTCGCTAGAGGTTCCCATGTCAAAATCATCTATTTCCCCAAATCTCCAAAAAGTCTTAGACAATCATTCCAAGGTATTTGAGACTCCTAAAGGCCTCCCACCTATTCATGATCAGGATCATGCTCTATATTTGATTCCAGGAAGTGTTCCTCCAAACATCAAGCCTTATAGATATCCCTATGCACAAAAGAATGAAATTGAACATATGGTTGCAGAAATGCTAGAGGCTAGTATAATTCAACCTAGTCAAAGTTCTTTCTCTACTCTAGTAGTATTGTTGCATAAGAAGGATGGATCATGGTGCATGTGTCCAGATTCTAGGGAGCTCAACAAGGTCACTATTAAAGATAAATTTCACATTCCCGTCATTGATGAATTATTGGATGAATTACATGGAGCAATTTACTTCACCAAGTTGGACCTTCGTTTAAGATATCATCAAATCAGAATGAAGACTAAAGACATTTCGAAAACAACATTTAGAACTCATGAGGGTCATTGTGAATTTTTGGTCATGCCTTTTGGCCTTATCAATGCACCTTCTACATTTCAAGGTTTGATGAATTTCGTTTTCAAACCCTTCCTTAGAAAATTTGTGCTAGCATTTTTTGATGATATACTAATATACAACAAGTCTTGGAAGTATGATGTTCAACATGTTTATAAAGTACTCAAACTATTGGAGGAGAAACAATTATGTGAAAAAAATCTAAATGTTTCTTTGGACTACAAGAGGTGGAATATTTGGGTCATACTGTATCTCATAAAGGTGTTAAGGTAGACCCTAGAAAAATTAAAGCCATTAAGGAATGGAAAATCCGCACATCCATAAAGCATTTGCGAGGATTTCTCGGGTTGACGGGGTATTATCGCAAGTTTGTTAAGAATTATGGGAGAATAGCAGCACCTCTAACAACATTACTGAAGAAAGATGCATTTTCTTGGACACCAAAAGCAACGAAAGCCTTTGAACATATTAAAGAGGAAACGTGCCAAGAACTGGTCTTAGCTATGCTAGACGTCACAAAAACCTTTATTGTGGAATGTGATGCCTCACGAAATGGAATTGGTGGTATTTTAATGCAAGAAGAAAGACTCATTTCTTTCGAAGGTCATCCAATCAAAGGAAGTATTTACAAAAAGCTATTTGTGAGAAGGAAATGTTGGTAATGTTATATGCACTTAAGAAATGGAGACCTTACCTAATGGGAATAAACTTCAAGGTACAAGAAAATAATGAGAGTCTCAAAAACTTTTTAGAATAAATATTATCTTCAGAAGAGCAGCAAAAATCGATCAAAAAGATGTTGGGTTATGACTTTGAAATCATCTACAAAAAAGGGAAGCAAAATGTTGTTGCAGATGCACTCTCAAGAAAGGATGAGGATGTGGAAGCATTGGTTTGTGCCATTTCTATTATCCAACCAGATTGAATAAACAAAGTAAGGGATGAATGGAAGAATGATGAAAGTGTGGGCACTTATTCAAAATTTACAACAAGACCTGAGTACATCTGATACATTTAGCTGGAAAAAGGATTTTTTATGGTACAAAGATCACTTACACCTCTGTAAGAATTCACAACTCAAACAAAATATTTTTATGGAATTGCACACCTCTCCCTTAGGAGGGCACTTTGGATTTTTAAAAACTTATCACAGGGTTAAGAAGAAATTCTTTTGGGATGGCCTTAAATCCGATATTCAAAAGTTTGTGGTGGAATGTTTGGTTTTTCAACAAAATAATGTTGAAACAATTAAGGCCCCAAGTCTATTACAATCTTTATCCATTCCAAGTGAACGTTGGGAGGAGGTTTCAATGGATTTTATCATGGGTTTACCCAAGTCCGAAAGAAAGTGTGTCATCATGGTGGTAGTTGATAGAATTACCAAGTATGCACACTTTTGTGAATTATCTCATCCCTTTAAATCTAGTACAGTTGCTACTGCATTTATGGAAACAATTCGAAAGCTACATGGGTACCCAAAGATTATTGTAAGTGACAGAGATCCCATTTTCATTGGAAATTTTGGGATATAATTATTTTCTTGTCTAGGTACTCAGTTAGCTCATAGATAATCGTATCATCCTCAATCTGATGGGCAAACTAAGATAGTGAACAAATGTTTGGAAGGATATCTTCATTGCTTTGTATCTGATAGACAAACACAATGGGTCAAATGGTTGCCTCTAGATGAATGGTGGTACAACACTTCCTTCGATACTGTAGCCAAAATGACCCCATTTATGGTACTTTATGGATATCATCCACCATATGTCACATCATCTTTAAGAGAAAATTATAAGGTTCAAGCAGTGGAAGATCATATCGAGCATCAACAACAAGTTCTCCAACTCTTAAAGGATAAGCTCACTTTAGCACAGAATAAAATGAAACAATAGGCATATCAACATTGGAGAGAAATAAGGTTTAATGTAGGTGATTGGGTATTTATACAACTACAACCATATAAACAAATGTCCCTCAAGGAAGCTAAGAAGGATAATAAATTATCACCAAAGTATTATGGTTCATACAAGGTGTTGCAAAATATTGGTACTATGGCATACAAATTGGATCTTCCTATAGATTCCCATGTCCACCGAGTTTTCCATGTTTCATGCTTAAAGAAGGTTATAGGTGACAAGCTCCCTGTTCAAACAACATTGCCAAAACTTGACAAGAGGAAAAAACATATTGGAACCTGAAGTAGTCACAGAAACAAGAACTTGACAGCTATGAAATCGATCAATTTCAGATTATCTCATCAAGTGGAAGAATTTACCCACTGAAGATTCCACATGGAGGATGAGAATTTTATATAGAAACATCCAGAACTACTCAAGCGTTGAGGACAACAATTTTCTAAGGGAGAGGCTCATTTTAGGCTCCTATATAATACTAGTGTATTCCCTTATTATTATTGTCATTTTAGTGTCTTATTATTATTGTTGTGACCTTACATTATTATTGTTATGTCGGCTTTGACTATATTATGACATATTAGACTCTTGTATATAGAAATGAGGTCTTCTCATTTGTATCATCCAATAATTGTTCATTTATAACATAATTACTGATCAAACAGGAACTATTACCTCAAAACAAGTATTCGAGCCCAAAAATCCAAAAGAAACATGAGACAAGATCCCAAAAATAAAAAGTGTTGATTCTACAATAATATATTATATATATATTATATATATAATATTCAGAGTAAATTTTCAATAATTTTTTTATTATATCAGTAAGAAACAATAAAATTCAATTTTTGCTTGGTGGAGAAAACACCTTGAAATCGAAAAATGTTGATGCCAGAATAACATCCCTTTTTTCAGGGTACATTTTCAACATTTTTTAATAATGACATTAAAAATAAAATATCATGACTCTGAAAAACTTTAAATTTCCAACTATTTTCAGGCATGACATTAACGATAAATATCACGTCTTTAAAAAGCCTTAAAATTCCAACGATTTTACGCGTGCCATTAAATTTAAAATATCACTTCTTTGAAAAACCTTAAAATTCCAACAATCTTCAAGCATGGTGCTAAGAAAAAATAGTTATAACTGTTTTCAACCATAGCATTAAAGGTAAAATATCATGACTTAGAAAAAAATTAAAATCTTGACAATTTTTCAACCATGGAATTAAAACCAAAGATTATGACTACAAAACAATCTTAAGTTTTCAAAATATTTGAGGCATGACATTATGGAAAAAAATTATAACTAAAACAATTGTAAAAATGAACACCTGAATGAAGGAGTTATTATACCAAGAGTAATTTTTTTTAAATGTTAAGTGTATAGCGATTTTAAAATCTTAGCCTAAGACAACTTGAAACATTGCAATTTTTTTTTTTAAATCAACTATCAAATTGACACGCAGTGTAGGTGAGGTCAACCCATTGTAATGAAAACTTAAAGACCAACCATGAAATTAACACATTTTGGGGCACACTCGATTCATTATAACG
>APFE030010880.1:18147-46242 GCA_000404065.3 Pinus taeda
CTCCCTCACCCCCTCCCCTCCCCACCGGCCCATCCCCCTAGCCAGTGGCCAAGAGGCCGCAGGCTGATTCCGGGAATCAGCCTGTGACGTCTTCGCCACTAGGTTGCGGGTGGCTGGACCTCTAGACTCTAGAGCTTGGATGAGGCAGGGAATTATGATTTTTCTACACTTAGATTTCATTATGGAACCTTATAGGTGAGCATTCCACTTTGCTTACTTGATCTGTTGGGTGTACATGGGGGGTAGATGGAGTAAGCAAGATTATTGTCCAAATTATTCTGCTAGTCTCTGTCTCTATATTTCTTTCTACCCTGTCCAGGGTAGAGGCATTAAAATATGCTGGAAATTATCTATCCTAGCATAGGACTAAAATCTAATAATTCATGCTTTTGTTTTCCGTTATTTATGTGTATATCAACAAATCAGTGCCTTATATGATATACATGTGACATTTTGCACATCTTTTTTAATTAATCTAACATCCATGTAATAATTATTTTTGGTCCACGACAACTTAATGAGTACTATATTTTCTAACAGTATATCTGTGCCTTCCTTATTCAACTTTTGGCTATTATCAACAATAGATTTTGTTTTAGTTACTGACTTTAATAACTTTTGGGGAACAAAGATGTCTCACATTATGGTTTTATAATTTTCTCTCTTCAATATTTTGCACACCATCTCATATACACAAATATATGCAGATCATACATTAATCAATGGGCATATAAATTCCTTGGTAGCTATCGCATGAGTGCACCTCACTAAAATACTCAAAGAGACAATGAATGTTCAACATACTCAATGTCTAGCCCTTTTCGATTACTAATTTGTGTTTCTGATGCAATTATGAAATAGCATGCCCTAATATTGATTGAATTGTCCATACAAATATGATGACCCTTCCATTAATATTTTTTATATAATTTATAATTTACATGCTAAGCCAGCACTAATTACTTCTAGAGCTAATCTCCTTTTTATGTATTAAATTTCATGCATCTAACTTGCAAGATTTTCCTTATTTACCTTTTTTTTTAAGTAGAAATATACAATTTTTATGCATGTAGAAGGAATTCATGTTTATTTTCAAAGACAAAGCTCTTATAGTTACATCCACCCTCCCGTAGCAATATTTTGTAACATGAAATACATACTTATGCGCTCAACCCCCCTCCCCTTGCCCAGGACCCTAGCCACCGAATAAGAGGTCACAGGCCAATTCCCATAATCGTCCTGCGACCGATTGGCCATTGGCTGGGGGCCCGGGCGGGGTGGGGAGGGTAGAGTGCAGAAGGGAGGGGGGTGTCAGAGGGGGCAAGAGTTGGGGAGAGGGAAAACGAGGGGAGGGAGAGCCGGAGGGTCGGGGGGAGGAGGGAGTGGGGTTGGTAGGAGGAGAGGGAGAGGGGAGAGGAGGGGGGGAGAATAGGGTGAGGGAGGGGAGGGGAGAGGGTGTAAAGCCCCCAAGTCATCATCATGAAGTTAGCGAGTCGGGCATGTTTAACTAACCAGTTGGTAGGATTTGGTGAACGCACAACAAGCGAGACGAGTTGGTTGCACATAACCGGCGAGTTGAGGGGCACGTTCAAACGATGCACTGGGACAAATGAACGAGACAGAGCGTCGCATGAAAATCATGATCACAAAAATGAGTAAATGTTGGCGGTGCTGAGTTTATATGGGTGGGCGGCCGCACACATGGGTGCCCCACACCATGGGTCGATGTTAAGGAATGAAAAAAAATTGGAGTGGAGGTTGGCTTGACTGTGATTGAAGCCCACACAATGGGCAGACAACCAGATATATTAGCGAGTGATTTGGTAGAGAAGGCATCAAGTGAAATCCTCAAATCATAAAGGAGTAAGCAAGAGGTGCAAGCTGCATAATTGAGCGAATTGGGTAGAAGGGAAAAGTGCAGGTGGTACCGAGGCTAAAGCATGAAGCCAAGGAAAAGCATAGTCAAGTGGAGCCGTAGGGCGAGTAGATAGCATGAATGCAAGGCGAGTCGGCGGGTTGGTTCGCAAGTAGGCAGGCGGGTGGAACCTTAGGTCGAGCAAGAAGCATAATCGCAGGTTAGGTAGATGGTTGAACGAAGGTCGGTGGGTAGGCACACATGAAGTGTGACGAGCTAAACATAGGGTGCGTGACGAGCTGGGGCAGGGTGACACATCGGGCGGGCAGTGCACCCACAACTCGTGCACATAGGAAGTTCGAGTGAGTGGTAAATGGAGGGCACCGTGAGTCAGTTGAATGACGGTTCAACGAGCTAGTAGGAGCACCCCGAGTGAATGATGGGCGACCCGAAAGTCGGGTGAAATGAAGTTTGGGCATGGAGTTGGGTTGGCACGGTGTAGGAAAGTCGCAGGGTGTGCACCAGGTGGGCGACATGACCGGGCAACATTGCACGACTTCGAATAAATGATAGGCATGGGTGAAAAAAATGATGGTGAATGTGGAGGGTGACCCATGGTCACCTCTGCTTGGTGAACTATGTGACCCGACCCGGTGAAGGGCGGGTGCGCCAAATGATAGTTCGGGTGAGGCTGCACAGTGGTGCAGCCCAGCTTGTAAGATTTGCTGATTTTTGAGAGTTGAAACTTGGGGTTCCTCTCCGACTTTGAATTTTCTGTAAATTGATATTGTCATTATTATTGTGGGCAAACTCATACTTCAATGAGTTGCCCCTCCCATTAATTATCCACTTTGCACTTGTGTTGAAATAACAATGATGATGAAAGTTTTATGAATGAATGTTTCCTGTCGTGTTTATGAAAGATATACTTGGAAAGTGAATAATAAACTAAGTATGGAATGTTAGGCATAGTCGACACTTGTGAGCATTGTTAAAAAGAAAATGGGTGGTTTTGTTGGATCCCCCTTCGTGCTGTTTAAAGACTACTACCAAGGTAGGGGTGTGAAAGGTGGTATTAGAGCTCCATATTCCATAGGCTTTGGTCATAGTGGTTTATGGTCTATACTAGATCACAAAGATGGGAGAGACGACAAAAGAACCTCAGGTTGTGACAGGTAAATCTGGCAAGGATGCTGGGGAAGCTTTCATTGACAGAGGATTGGATCATATGGAGGAGTTAGTTTCTGACATGGCTTGGATGCAGGCCGAGAACATGCAATTTTAGGAAGGTTATGCAAAGGTGAAAGGGGAGCTTAAAGAACTCAAGGTTTGGTATGATTATATTGAATGGTAGTATACACAAATGGAAGAAGAAGTCAAGAAGATCGGTGAAGCAAGAGATTAAGGTTTGGCATAAATCTTGAAATTGCAAAAAGATCTTGAAGTTTTTTGGAATGAGATCGTTGTTTTGAAGAGTGTTATAGGGCACAATTCAGGTGGAGGTGCAGCTCATGTGAAAGTCAAAGAGACAGATTCTTATGATGGGACGATGAGTGTGAAAACTATTGGTGACTTTCTATGGGACATGTAATAGTACTTGGAGTATTTGATGTCCGATGAGGAAACCAAAGTTAAGATAGCCGCTCAATTTTTTATGAAAGATGCTAACATGTGGTGTTGAAGAAGGATGGAGCAGATTTCCAATGGCAATGCTGTAGACATTACTTCATGGGATGAAATGAAGAAGGCTTTGAAAACTCATTTAGTCCATAAGGCGAAACATGGGATGCAAGGATGAAGATAAAATACATAAAGAAAACAAGGATTCTACAAGCTTATTAGTGAGAGTTCTCAAGTGCAGTTTTGGAACTTCCAGACATGGTAGAAAGGGACAAGGTGTTCAATTTTATCATAGGGTTGAAACCTTGGGTGCGGAATGAAGTAAAGAGGCAAAAGATAAAAACAATTGAAGAAGCATTTGTTGTTGTGGATAGCTTGGTAGAACACTATGATGAAGGATTTGATGAGAAGAAGAAAAAGAATGAAAAACCGAAAGAGGTGCCTTCAAGATTGCATGATAAGACAAAGACAAAGAAATCGTTGAAGTGTTCGATTTGTGAGGAACCACATATGGTGAAGATTTTTCCTTCAAGACCAAAAGTGGTTGCCTTAGCACAAGCCAATGTGAAGAAGAAAGAAGAGACTTTTGTAGGGGTTATGTTGGAGATGCAGTGGCTATGAAAGGTGTCTCACGAAGAGACCCAGAAAGAAACAAGTTAGAGTATGCCGAGACGAAAGTTGGGAGTGATGCTCTACTCACTATGGTGGATAGTGGGGTAACTCACAACTTTATGAGCAAGGATATTGCAAGAAGGATTGAACTGAAATTTGTACCAGTGCAAGCACAAATGAAGGCAGTGAATACTCCTTTGGATTCTGTGATCAGTGTAGTTGATAGAGTCGATGTGACACTTGGTGAATGGGCAGGGAAGGTCGATTTCACTATAGTGTGGATAGATGACTACGAAGCTGTATTGGGCATGGATTTTATGAAGCAATTTGATGCCATTGTTGTTCCCCATATGAAATAACTGTACATTTACGATGGATGAGAGGATGTACCTACCGGTGTCTAATCTAGGAGTAACTAAGACTGAATGTAAATTGACAGCGATGAATATGGAGAATGAAAAGCGAGATGAAGAGGTCTATAAGTACTTGTCTATTGTGGAGGAAAAGCTTATGGAGTAGTCATAGGTTATCTAGACATTATCAGATAGCACCTTGGATTTATCTAGGAGACTAGAGGTAGTGGGGGATGATGATGACGATGAGGATGTTAGACCGAATGTTCAAATAGAGGATTGGGAAGCATACCTCTAGAGATTAGAAGTGGAGGATCCGGATAGGTGGATTGAGTTGATCAGTGAGGAAGAGCCTTTAGGCTCTAATCCCTCCTTATCTTCCTAGACTATCATGGAGATGAGGTTCATTGTTAACTACTCATGGCAGTGAGTCTCCGACATTTTGAGCAGACATCTAGGGGTGAGATGACAAAGATTGATAGGTAGCATGGAGTGGAGAGTCATGATGATGTAGGAGCATGAGTTCTTGTGAAGGCGTTGCATGGTTGGATTAGCTACCCAACTAATCACTGACATGAGGGGTACCAACACATGGTTCCTCGCAGAGCAGTGACATATCTATGGCTGAAGCAGGTCTAAAGGTGGACACATTTGGATTACCCATACAAACAGTTTGTGTGGATAGATGATCTTGGTGACGGGTGGTTGCTGGGATGGAGAATTTCCAAGGATGAAAATGACTTTAGGTGGGGGAGGATGTAAAGCCCCCAAGTCATCATCGCAAAGTTGGCGAGTCGGGCATGTTGGGCAAGTGCGTTTAATGGACGAGTTGGCATGAGTTGGTAGGTGTGCGACGGGCGAGACGAGCTGGTTACACATAACTGGTGAGTCGAGGGGCACATTCGAATGATGAGTTGGGCCAAATGAATGAGTTAGAGCGTCACATGTAAGTCATGATTGCAAAAATGACTAAGTGTTCGCGGTGGGAAGTTTATATGTGTGGATGGTCCCACACATGGGTGCCCCACACCATGGGCCGGCATTAAGGAATGGCGAAACGGTGGAATGGAGGGTTGGTTTGATGGTGGTCGAAGCCCCCACCATGGGTAGACATCCATATATATTAGTAGGTGGTTTAGTGGAGAAAGCATCAAGTGAAATCTTCAAGTCATAAAAGAGCAAGTAAGAGGTGCGAGATGCAGACTTGAGTGAATTGGGTAGAAGGGCGAAGTGCAGATAGTGGTCAGACCAAAGCACAGAGCCAAGGCAAAGCGTAGTAGTGTCGAGCCGCAGGGTGAGCGGGCAGCGTGATTGCAGGGCGAGTCAACAGGTTGGTTCATAGGTTGGTGGGTGGGTGGAACTGCAGGTCAGGCCAGCGGCATAACCGCAGTTCAGGTAGATGATTGAACACATGTCACTCAATGGGCACACACAAAGTGCGACAAGATGAATGGAGGGCACGCGACAAGCTGGGGTAGGGTGACATGCCAGGTGAGCAATGCGCCCGCAACTCGTGCACATGGGTAGTTCCGGTGAGTGGTGAAAGGAGGGCGCCGCGAGTCAGTTGAACGAAGGTTCAGAGACTGGACAAGAGCACCGTGGGTGAACAACGGGTGACCCACAAGTGGGGTGAAATGAAGTTTGGGGGCGGAGTTGGGGTGGCACAGTGTAGACAGGTCATGGGGTGTGTGCCAGGTGGGCGACATGACTAGGTAGGGCTACACGAGTCTGGCTAAACGACAGGCATGGGTGAATGAAACGACGATGAACGGTGAACGATGGAGGGTGGCCCATGGGCACCTCTGCCTGGTGAACTGTGCGACCTGACCTGGTGAAGGGTAGGTGCACTAAATGACAGTTCAGGTGAGGCTGCGCGGTGGTACAGGTCGGCTTGTAAGATTTGTTGATTTTTGAGAGTTGGAACTTGGGGTTCCTCTTTGACTGTGAATTTTATGTAAATTGATATTGTCATTATTATTGTGTCCAGACTCATACTTCAGGTAGTTTCCCCTCCCGTTAATTATCTGCTATGCACTTTTCTTGAAATAATAATGTTGATAAAAGTTATATGAATGAATGTTTCCCGCTGTGCTTACGAAAGATATACTTGGAAAGTGAAAAACAAACTAAGTATGAAATGTTAGGCTTAGTCCACACTTGTGAGTATTGTTAAAAAAAAATGGGTGGTGGTGTCGCACCCCCTTCGTATAGTTGAAAGACTACCGCTAGGGTAGGGGTATGACAGAGGGGGCGAGGAGGGGGAGGCAATGGGGTTGGGCAGAGCGAGGGGGGAATATAGTATCTTTTAATATATATATATATTTTTATTTTTTTTTAATTTTTAATTTTTTTTTAAATGTTTTTATTTTATTTTAATTTTTTCTGTTTTTTTTTAACTTTATTTTTATTATTATTATTATTATTTTTTTTTTTTAATCGTTTCGATTCTTTTTAATGATTTTTTTATTTTTTTTAAATTAAATTTTGAATTTTTGTTATTTTCTTTAAATTTTGTTTTTTTTTTTAAATGTTATTTTCTTTTAAATTTTTTTATTGTTTTTTTTGGGGTTTTTTTAATGTTTTTTTTTAATTTATGTTATTTCTTTATTTCAAATTTTAATTTCAAAAATAATACGTAAATTTTGTTTATATTTTGTTTTATTTTTTATTTTGTTTATTTAAATTATTTAATTTAATATTATTAATTTTTTGTTTTAATTGATTTTTTTTTGTAATTATTTTTAAGTTTTTTTTGTAATGAGGTTTTTATTTTATTTTATTTGTTTCTTACTTAAAAAAAGTTTGTAAATTTTTTTTATATATTTTTTTGTATTTGATTTTTTTGTCATGTTTTTTATTTTTATTTTTATGTTTTATTACTAACATGAAAATCACGAACATTTAGAAAAAATAATCCACACTTAATTCATTAGAAAATATAAAGTGTAAAAACTAAGCCCTCTAAACAAAAAGGGTTGATGCTCATCAACACTTTTCAAAATCAAGATGAAAATTACTAACAAAAAAAAATTTGTTCACACTTGATACATAAAAAATAAATTAAAGTGTCAAAAATAAGCCCTCTAAAAAAATGTGTTTATGCTGCATCAAGACTTTTCAAAATCAGCATGAAAATCACTAACATTTAAAAAAATGTTTTGATGTTGTATCAACACTTTTCAAAATTAGCATGAAAATCACTAACATTTAAAAAAAATGTTCATACTTGATACACAAAAAAATTTAAAGTGACAAAAATATGCTAAAAAAAAAGGTGTATTCTGAATCAACATTTTTTAAAATCAAGTGATTTTTTGCTACCTCAAAAAAATGGGTACTAGGTCATTTTCTCGTTTGGTCTGTAACTATGTTTCATATAATGTAAAGGAGGTTGCCCCCTCAAAGAATCTGATTTTGAAGTCGTTGCTATATCCTTTCTTCTATTTTGTGAGTTGGTTTCATAACACATAGTGACATTGAGGTTGAGGGCTTTGTGCAAACCCAAGAGGAGTGCTTCATATTCAATAGTGTTGTTTGTGCACTCAAACTCCAAGTGGCTTGAGACTAAATGCTTTCTTCTCCTTGGATTTATCAAAACACACCCAGCTCCAGAGCCATACTGCAATTTTTATCCATCAAAATAAAAGGTACACAAATCATGTATACGAGGACCACTTACCATGCTAGTACTTCTAACACTACTACTACTACTGTTCCAAAATATTATAAATGTTTCATTTTCATCATTTGGGCAAGGAAGGAGACCTAATTGTGTATCTGGTGGGGTGGGGCTCGGCTGTGAAAGATAACACTCTAGCTATGTTTCCAGAAAGAAATTGCCAAACAAAATTTCTGCAAAATCCAATGGTTCATTATGACCATCGAAGGGAGTAATGTTGTGCTTCATATACCTCTCAGAAAACACTCAAATTTGGTTGCTTTTGCCCTGATACGGAAGCCATATGTGTGATACCAAAATATCCTTGCAACTTGTTGGACTAATCTCTATTGAGCAATAAGTCATATGCTTCCAGGATGTCCACTATCATAATGTTGATGCACTGGTGAACTTGTCCATCAGATGATAACCAGACGAACATATCCCAGAGTTCACCAATGGCTGGTACACATGTTCGATCAACTTGGTTGATCTCTGTGGCTGTACTGCTTGATTACACATTGATCTGTTTAGAAATGGAGAGTGGTGTGACATTGACTGATGCACCAGAGTCAACCAAACAATTGTGGACACTGAAGTTGAAAATTTCGAAGGATAAAAAAAATCGTGGGAAAAGCGAGTTCTCTTCTTGTTTGCGAAGCAAGTTGATTATAGATGTGAGTGATCCGAGAGACTCACTTGATCCCTTGCTAGAAGAGGCATCATTTTCTATGGAGGTTTTCCCCATTGCACGCAACAAGATATCTCGCTGACCCATGAGTTTGGTGAGTCTGTACAGAGAGATGTTCGCACGGGTCTTCTTCATGTCTTCGACAATATTGTAGCCCAAAGCGGGAAGACTCACTGAGTTGTCTGGCGGAAGACTTATGTTTGTATTTTCTAATGGAGTGTTCTGAAGTGACCTGCTCATGAACGCATCTTTCGTTGGAGTTTTCTTCACGGACTTGTTTTGTGTTTTCTGTGTTGAGGCTACCGGTGGTTCAACTTTTCTGAACATTTGCTTGAGTTTCTCTTTCAGTACGTCAATCACAGTTGGAGCCCCTTGACTTCTTAAGTTGTATCGACTATTATGTTTTGGGGCCTCCTTCTCGGTGGTTGTTTTATTCTGGGCAACATTTAGACACTAATACATGTTAACCATGTGCCCATAACTTGGAGCTTTAGCAGATGCAGCATCATCTTCATCATATTCATCTTCCAGTTAAACTTGCTCACTGGAATTAAGATGATCATTTAATTCTTGAAGCCACGGAGTTCACAACTCAGTTCCAATGTGTACAGGTATTCTCTGAATGTCGCGCTTGGTGGAAATCACAGAATTTATCCTTACCAAGCTGCTCCACTTAGCTTGGTGACTACTACTGCTACGGGATGTCCCATTCTTTTTACGCACAAAACCGGAAGGTCTGCTGCTCACTTTTGTCTCGTTTGTTCGTTGCTTGAGTTTTGCTACTTAAGTTGTCAAGGACTTAAGGAGATGAGTACGGGTCTCAATTTCGCTTGTTTCCTTTTCCTTCACCTTAATCACAACATCCTGGAACTTCTCGTCTGTCTTTGGAGTCCTTCATTGAATCATAACCTATAATGAGTTAAATAACACGCAAGTCCTTCTCCACGTCAATTGCTTCTTGGAAATTTTCGGATAGTGTTAGTTTCGTAACTCACTTGATGAACTATGCAATGTTGGTTGAAAGTGTAGATGTGTAGTAGTCGCTTATGATGGAGTCATGAGGTTTAGTGTCTATAGTGAACTTGTTCAGGATACGGTTATACCTCCAGTTAAATTCTTTCACTTTCTCTTTCGGCTCCATCTCAAGACTACCAAACTCTTTCAACAACATGGCCGGGGTTTTCCCATCAGCAAAGTTTTCAAGGAAAATTCTTTTGAACATCCCCTAGTTTTGAATGGAGTTGACAGGAAGGCTATGGTACCATACAACTGCTCTGCCATCCAAGGCACATGGAAACAGTCTACATGCAACATCATCATAACATACCTCGAGTGTATGCAGATGTTGTTAAAATGTGTCTAGATGGTCTTCTGCCTTCACTGCTATTTCAGGGCCATATTTTGTTAACAACTTCTCTGTATATGTTAACATCTTGTGCAAGGCACCATGGAGTGCCAATGAGCACTGTGTTATCCATTCCAATTTTAGGTCAGTCATGTCTTCTTTTCCTTCGTACTACTCTTCTTCTTCTGAATCAGACAATTGAACCTCTGAATATGTTGATTCGTCTTCGTCTCCGCCTCCTCCGCTACCTTCCACTTCGCTACGTCCATCAGAACCCGAGCCTAAGAGTGTGTTGTTAACTTATTCTCCTTGTAAGAAAATAAGAGGTTCTCTTCATTCTCAACAACTTTAGCCAACTCTTCAAGAGTGGCGAGGATTACTTCTTCAACATACGATACTACCACTCCTGTGGGTGTAGTATTTTTCTTCCTCTACGAAGAGGGAAGGTTATGTACTCCTGGGATCAGTCCAATGGATTTAGCAAACTGATGGGTGATGGACTGGACCGAGAAAATTTGAGGATATGAGATTTCGTGTTTGGGTCTGGGAGGTGAGGATTAACCAACTTCATAGTTGTGTGTGGGAGAGAGGGAGTTCCTGTTACTTCCTTGACCAGATGATAGATATGTGGGGTTGAGAGGACATTCAACCATAAACAACTGGCATCCCTCCTTATAGCGACATAAATGTTGACGTGTTGGACCTGCTAATATTCAGGGGATCTCTTAGGTATGAAGTCCCAACTAGTCCTCACGCAATTTGGTGTAGGAGTCTCATCTGGTATAATGACCCGACTTCCATTACCTTAGAGATTTGCGTTAGCTCTTATTGTTCAACACATGAGAGTGTTATTCTTGTAACTTCAAGAAAGTGAGGTGAGTGTGCCTGGTGAGTGCATAATGTAACTCTGTGTTCGAGTTCTCTTACTGCCAAAAGTGGGGAGGTAAAGTGAGCCTCTTAATGAGAGGGAATAGTCCCAACCCAAGAAGAAACACACGTGAACAACAACAAGGTTCTGTCCAACATCTAGCGAAATAGTCCACATCGGATGTGGCAGTTGTGAAAACTAAATTTCAAGGGAAAACACGTACACCATCTAGCATAATAGTCCACATGGGAGTGACAGTTGTTATAACCAAGAAAACAAAAATATGGTCTATCTAATATCTGGTGGAGTAGTCCACACGGATGAGACAACAGTGATAAATAATACAACACATCTTCAACAATATGAGTACTAAAATAACTGAAGTAGTTCAACTATCTTAGTACAGGTTAAGCAAACATGCATTACAAACGTTTAAATAATCGTCTTACAAATGGATACAAAACATGCATGAAAACGTGCTAGCCAAAGACAGGCTTCTTAATTAAGCAAAAGATCCAAGACACATATGTATACCATACATCACTAGTCCCAGTAGTGGGGTGTTGGAGCCACTCCTCACTTCTTAAAGAACAGATTACATACTCTCAAGGCTATGTGGGAGGAGCCAAGCTAAAAATTCCTTTACTCATACAATGGGGGGGTATATATAGCCATAGGGGGTATAACTGACCCTTGTGACTCTTCGACTTCCCTCATGATTGTTTGATTTCGTATAAATTTTCGACTTTACATGACTCTTCACCTTCATATGTGGGTCTCTTGGAGTTCCACTTTGCATTATATTGATTACAACAAGTATTGCCCATAGTAGTGATGTGGCCAAGACAACTCATGACACAAATCGACATGACACTCCTGACTTGTACTAGTTGACTCTTGTGTCCGTGTGGAGCTATTGTGCTGCTGAGTGATGATATCCTCTTGGTGTAACATGTCTTCACCTCCGCATGGAAAAGTGTGTAGGGTATTCATTGGTCTTGGTCTTTGCTTGATGGTGCATGTGAATGTATCCCTTTCGCTCATTTGCTCGTTGTACTTCATGTGTTCATTTGACCGCGAGCAAGTCTTCTAGCATGCGCCTCTTTTCCCTCCCATTCATCATCGTGCCATGTTTCATCGATGTACCTATTCCTGCAATCACTCATGATGAGAGGACATCAAATCCAAAAAATATCTTAGCCTGCTATGATGCATTGATTTCCATTTCGGGGTAGGTGACTGAGAGAAGGACAAGGCACTGAGGTTGGGGGAGCACAACACAGGTCAGAATGTAGTGCTCCGAAGCACTATTGGGAAAAGCTACACTGATGTCACTGGGAGAAAGATTTTTGCAATTTGAGACAGTAGTGACAACTGCAGGGTAAAACCTAGCTCGGAGGCAGAACTGCGTAGTTTCTGGGAGGAAGGCTAGGCAGGGTGTTGAGGAGCTGATGGGCCAAAACCACACAATTTTCCATGGGAGCACATAGCAGGTCATCCAACTGGGATCAAAGTAATTTCTTCTGAGACGACAGTGCGAGCAGCAAGAGGCATTGGCAGAAAAATTTGCACAGTTTTCTAGAGGAGCACAAAGTTGGGTTATGGGAGCTGTTGGTCAAAACTGACCAATCTATAGAGACAGTCCGAGGCTAGACAGTTCTACACAGTTTCTGAGCTAGTTGAAGAGGGGGGAAGAAGTGCTGGACATGACAACTTTGTGCAATTCCTTAGCTAGTTGCAGAGCGGGGAAGAAGCGTTAGTAGGATAGGACAACTCTGTGAAATTCCTGGGCTGGTTGCAGAGCGGGAAGGAAAGTCAGGACATGAAAACTCTGTACATTTTCTAGGCTAGTTGTGAAGTAGGCAGGATGGGTATGGCATGACAATTATATGCAATTTTGGAGTTCAGTATAGCCGAGGGTCACAACTCAAGTTCTTTCTCCAGTTGACTAGCGCGAAGTTTGATGGAAGGTCTTGCGGGAAGCATAATGTTGGTTGGCTTTTGGGACAAGTTCTGCGCAGTTCTAGGAGTTAGTCAGCAGGGTCATTTCTAGAATTTCATAGAGCAGGATGCTTGGAGGATAGCCTCAAGCTATGTGTAGTTCTAGGCAGAAGTGTAAGGTCACTGAGGTCGGGTCCAGTTGACAGAGACTTATTTAGTCGACAGATTTTCAGGAAAATTGACTAAGTGTGAAAACAAGTGTAGTCGCGCAAACACAACAATGTGATCAAACACTTAGCGAGACTCCATGACAGGACACCTCAAACCAACAAGACAACATGTGCTTAGTGAAACTGACTCAAAGGTTCAGAGTGACAAGTGCGATAGTTGAAATATGTCTTCGAACGACTGTGACGACACTTGTGCGACAATGTTTACGACTTAGCATGTGAGTGCGACCAATGTTGACAATGCGAAAACAACTCATACACACAAAGACAAACCTTGAAAATGCTAGAACAAACTTGCAAGCATGACATAGCAATCAACATGCCAAAAGACGACCAGTAATTGTTGAAACAAAGAGGGTGTGAAAACTCAACAAGAGCTCATGGGATGAACAAGAGTGTTTGCGACCATCAAATAGAAAACCAAAAGAACTTTCGAAATTTAGGTGTAGTCCAAAATTTTGGAGAGTGTTATAGCCACTCCAACATAACCTATTACCATGTCCTTTAATTACAAATTAAAAGATAAAAACAAATAGAAATAGGAAAGCATTGAAAATAAAATCCTATTATGAAAACATATATTTACTACACATTTTGACATCAAAGTGAAGATAAACTTAAAAATATTTATTAACGAAGATGGAAGTACCAGAATGAGGGATGAGGTACTTTTTAATTTAAAAAATAATTAAAATCTTCACTTTTTTCGGTTGCACGAAGATGCCATAAGACAGTTAAATGGGCGCAAAGAAAATTTGACCGTCCTTCATAATGTGTGGTGTAGGGTCCGAAAGGAATGTATCTGGATTGGCTCATGTAGGGCACCTAACTAACGATACAGCCAAAACAAATAATTTAAAAACTTCGCTTTTTGTCCGCAAGAGAAATAGTTAACGAGACCAGGAGGAAATTTGAATCTCTATGTCATAAGTGTGATATAGGGTCCGCACTACTTCATCTGGATTAGATTGTGTCTTCGCATGTACATAGCGATTACAGGCACAGAGAATCACCCTTGTCTTATCTGCTTCGGCTGCACGAAACAAATCTTCCATGTATGATTTTTATTCCATTCATCTAAAGCCACTTCTTGATTTATAAGGGTTTTTTGGAAATAAAATGCTCCTCTGGATGGGTTGGTCGGCGACTTCAACCGTTCAGAATCTGTAAGTCATTACACAGTTGAATTTGACAAGACCTTAAAAGACGAATTTTTGGGCCAACGTCTTAAATTTGTGTGAGAGATACGAAGTATAAGATAATCTGAAGGTGCAGGTGAACAAATACCATGTTAATTATGGGGCAGATTTCACCAGAGGTCAAAATCTGTAGCAAGTTTTTTCATGCATTACGGTGGTACTAAATCCTTAAAGCCCGGGAATAATCGATTATGTGCATAGCGGAGTGAGATGAATCTGAAGCAAAGTCCCTTTAATTTTGGATTTGCATGTGAAGCAAGCCAACCATATCTGTAGGTCCTGTTGTGTATTTTGGAAGGATTTGCAATTTGGAAATCGTCATTAGCTGGCTCAATTCTCTGTATTTTGGGTAGTTATTGATAATAATTTTACTTTCTCTAGAATTATGACAGAGGGGTGGAGTTAGTCTCATTGCTGATATGGTAGTTTTGAACAACCGTGATTTGTGGCTATCCATTTTTTTAACAGTGATTGTCGGGCGTTATCCCGGTAAAGTACTCACACCCACATGGTAACACTCTTCGACGCCCAATAAAGATGAGTTGGCCCCAACATTAATGCCCAACTCCTACATAGTTTATTCATTTAGCAATTCCCAATTTCTTATATAAGAAAGGGCAAGGTGTTCATACAGATTCGTGCACACGAGCTGAGTTCAACACACGTTTGGTCATCTTATGTGTAGTCGACTGGCATTAGTTATAATTTATAGGAATTAGCCTAGCAGCTTGTTATTATGATTTACCATATTTTCTTCTGAAACTAGTATACTCCATGTCATTAGCTCAACAGAGTCTTCTCTTGCTCAATATGTTGTTGGCAGAATCGATTCAGCAGAATTCTTGTATAGCAGCCAATTAGTGATATTCCCATCGTTCTAATCTGCAGATTGCAACATCCTTGGCCCGTTTCTGTAACCAAAATGTCTGGCTATCGATGTGTACTGTCATTGCTTAGTTTCTTTGGAATGTTTTGCGCTCGTTCTTCAGCAGTCAAGTCATTCGAAATTTTCGAAAATTTGACAGCGGCTGTGCTTGGTCAGCCTGCGGCTGTGTCTGGTTCTAAAAATACTCAACAATCTGCAACGAAACATGGGGAGCAGCCCGAACGGGTAGCTGAAACGGTTGAAAGGTAATTGGTCTCCTTCATGCAATGCATAATTCAGTTAATATGGTACTTGAGATAGATGTCGAATTGCTGACATTTGTCTCCTTCATGAATGAGTAGATTAGATATCGTCCACAAGTAAGGCTTTATAGAAATTTACAGTGTTGAAGGCGCAGTTTTCTGCAATGCCATGCTATTCACCAGGGCTGAACTTTATGTTAAGATAGAACTATTTTAACCACGGGCGGGATCGGATATGTCGAAGTGTGCTTACCCTAAGTTTCAAGATTAGGACAGTTGAATTCTTGTTTTTATTCTATATAAAGATTGTTTCAGGTATGAATAATTGGCTTGGTGTTTTTTCACCTTGTTAACTGAATGCGATTTTATTCTCATTTAATTTAATGGATGGATAACATGAAAAAGCAATTAAGCTAGTGGTCTTAGTGCATGGTATGCTACTTGTTTTAGTGCATGGTACTTAATATTCAAAGAAATGATCTTCTAGACTTGACTAGCTGCAAAAACAACTTGTCTCGAAAACTTTGAAGGTGTTATGGAAAACAACTGGTCGAAAACTTTGAAGGTGTTATGGAAAACAACTGGTCTATAATGTGCGTTTAGGGATTTTAAGGTGTTACGGGCTTGGGCTTACCTAACGGAATATATGGTGGGAGCATTAACGATTAATTGATGGAATGTATCGCAGGAGCATTAACAATTCGAGGAGGGAGCTAAGTTATTTGTCTTGCGGAACGGGGAACCCCATCGACGACTGCTGGCGCTGCAATCCAGATTGGGAAAACGATCGAAAGAGGCTCGCAGATTGCGCCATTGGGTTTGGCAGGAATGCCATTGGAGGGAGGAATGGGAGGATTTATGTTGTCACAGATCCTAATGACTACGATGCAGTCAATCCCCGGCCGGGTACCCTGCGCCACGCTGTTATTCAAACAGAGCCTCTGTGGATAATTTTTCAAAGAGACATGGTCATCCAGCTCAAAGAAGAGCTTATCATGAACAGTTACAAGACAATCGACGGGAGAGGTGTAAATGTCCACGTTGCCAGCGGTGCCTGCATTACGGTACAATACGTTCACCACATTATCATTCATGGGATTCACATCCATGACTGCAAGCCTGCAGGAAATGCCATGGTGAGGGATTCCCCGGGACATTACGGGTGGAGAACGAGAAGTGATGGAGATGGAGTCTCCATCTTTGGGGGAAGCAATATCTGGGTAGATCATTGCTCCTTGTCAAACTGTGCAGATGGACTCATCGATGCAATCCTGGGGTCGACTGCAATAACAATTTCAAACAACTTTATGACGCACCATGATAAGGTTTGAATCTCAATTCTAGCTTTATAATATTAAAGGTTCAAAATTTCCTCAATCGATTTAGTGACATATAAATTGTGGCAGGTCATGCTCCTCGGTCACAGCGACGAGTATATGCAGGATGTTAACATGCAAGTAACGGTTGCCTTCAACCATTTCGGGGAAGGGCTCGTCCAACGCATACCCAGGTACCCTAACGATCTGATTTCACAATTTTTTATTTGTGTTTCATGTGTTAAATCCAGAAAACCTTTTAGGTCAATCTTTCCCTGTAAATCAAGTTTAATGCCGAAACGCAGATGCCGACATGGCTACTTCCACGTGGTGAACAACGATTACACACACTGGGAAATGTACGCAATCGGTGGAAGTGCGAACCCAACAATCAACAGCCAAGGCAATCGATTCCTTGCACCGGTCGATCGCTCTTCAAAGGAGGTAAACGTTGCTTCCTCATTTCTGCTCAATCTATTAGTGTCGAAAGTAACAGAGTGAGTAGATGGAATTGATGAATATGAATGGTCGCACAGGTCACGAAGCACGAGGACGCACCGGAAAGCGCATGGAGGCGGTGGAATTGGAGGTCAGACGGAGACCTAATGTTGAACGGCGCGTTCTTTACTCAATCGGGCGCGGCCGCATCGTCGAGTTATGCGAAGGCTTCGAGCCTAGCAGCAAAGCCATCGTCTCTGGTTGGCTCCCTCACAGGGAACGCCGGTGTTCTGGCATGCCGAAGAGGCACCCGCTGTTAATCCCAACAACAGTGCGACGCACATAGCCACTGTCAATGTCCCTGTGTGTCCCAATTAGCTTTTCGGTAGCAACTTCTCTTTCTGTAGTATATGTAGTGACCACTCTTTCATGTGAGAGCATGTTACATAATTTGACGAAGCTCTTCCACTTTTCAAACATTGAGCTGCACGAATATACCGCTTTCCTCTTTTATGTAGGAGAGTTAATGCGCAGGCGTAGATGTGTTCTAGATTGTCGATTGCATAAATAATGTGCATGTACAGTCATTTATATAAGTTTTCGATTCTTTTTCGGTGTCCATGGATAGTATTTTCATACTATTTCTCCTGCTGGGTTATTTTTTCTTCTTTCTCTTTCATTTCTCATGGGTTATTTCTTCTTCTTTCTTTTTTATTGGTAAAACCCAAAACCCATTTTGGGTATTGTTCGGAAAATGTAAATATCGCCGGATTTATTTATTTATTTATTTTATCGAGTCCTTTTAAAATTAACAAAATAATGACAGCTCAAAGTCGCTTCAAATTGAATATTTAATATTAAAAGACCATGGAATGGAGAAGAACTTGTCATACTTTACCATCTCACCCGAAAAAATCCATCATTTAAAAAGAATAATGCTGAATCCTAATTCATTTATTTACTTATTAAGTTTTTTAAAATCTTTGTAAAATAAAAATAAATTAATTTTCAAAAATTTACATGGTTAAGAAATCTACTATTCTTTCAATATATAAAATAAATAGATTTTTCATTTATCTATGGGTTTTCCTTTTTGATGGTATATGAGATGTTTTAGTAATGAAAGAATGAATTGGTTTTATAAAAAAAAAAATTCATCTGAATATGGATTTTTCTTATTGAGGGTGTATGAGATGTTTTATAAAGGAAAGAATGAATTGGTTTCATATAACAATTAAGCTATTTAAATTTAAATATAGGGAAGCATATATTTTTATTTATTTAACTTGAATATATATTATTTTATAAAATATTATATATTTTTTAATTATTAAATAATTTAAAATTATTATTTATTTTTCTTTATAAGGTAAGTAAGAAAAAAAGAAAAAACCAACTCTATTAAAGTTACACTCAAAATTACTATTTCTTTATCATTAAAATAAATATTAAACAACTCAAATTATTTTCATCAAAGAAAAAAAAAGGAGGAGAGATAAGCATTTGGATTAAAGTATTTCTCAAAAGTGTTATGCTTTTATCACTAGCATATATCTATCTAAAAGTGTTATACTTTTATCACTAATATATATCTATCTTAAGCACGGATCTAACATAAGCTTAGAGGGATCAAATTTCTTTAGGTGCAAACTTATTTTAGAATGCAAAAACCAATGTGTAATTTTTTATTGTTTAAATTGTATTTTTGAATGTTATAGAGATTACCGAACATATGTGTTAAGTCATTTTATCTGCCCACATTAAACTTGTTTTTTATTATTAATATATTTTAAGTATATTTCAAATTTAATTCATATTAAAAAATTATATTCATAACTCATATTGGATATTTTTTCTATACAACATTAAAATTATATTATTTTTAACAATTTTTTTTCTATATTAAAATATTTGTAAACAATATAAGTTTTAAACATTTTACTCATATTTTTTTACTTCCAATTACTTTACATGAAATTATAGCAAACATTTTATTTTTATTTTTTATTGTAATCTACATTTTTTATTTAGAATTTTTTATTTTTTATTTCAGCTTTTTGGGTTAACTTAAATTACTACAGCATTGACTTCTTTCTCTTCTAACAGTTCTGCCCTGCTTTTACTGAAATTATGCTTTCTTTCCTCTCCTTTTTGTTTCTGTAATTACTATTTTCTTCCTTTCTCTCCTCTTTTTCTGAGCTTCTTGTATAAACCATATACTCGCTGTTTCGTACGGCTCCATCTACTGGCTCTTTTCTTCGCAGAAACAACTGGAACCTGTTCTGCCCAGCGACCCAGTCACAGTAAAATTATTGCCCTCAGAGTTCGTTGAACCTACCTACTATCTAGTGACATCAAACGTAATTAAGGTCAACAAAAATTCGTCCCTGTCGATCAAATAACTTGCTGCACAGAATTCATGTGAAGCAGGGAATAAATAAAGGAACCCTTGGACAAATGGTAGCGGTCGAAGGGAGGACCAAGTGAGGAAGGGCTGAGGCTTCCAAATGGATTTCGGCCTCTGCTTTCATGGCAAACTTCCCTTTCCATGGCTAACACCCTGGGTCCTCCAATGGCCCAACGGATTGCGGCTGGGAAAGGGATTCGTTACCCGACTCTCCCAGACCTCCCTAGCAATATGGGTAGTTGGATTTTGGGGAAAATCAATCAGGCAGTCTGCATTGTATTCATGAAATATTTATGGTATTTTTTACCTAAGTAGTTATATTATTATTTATTTAAATTTTGAGGTACAATTAAGTTAAACATTCAATTAAATCGAATTTTATATAAATAAAAAAAAATAGATAAAAATTTATTATATTTTTGAAATTATAATATTAATTAAATATTTTAAAAATTAAAAATTCTCTTTTAAAACTTTTTTTAATTTACTCCGTAATTAAAAAATTAAAAAAAATTTATTAATAATAATAAAATATCACACAAGTTTATTCAAATTATTACAAATAATATTAAAATACAAAACGTAAAATCCATGAATGTACAAATGTCATCCTACTGCATAAAGGGTTTCTCATATTTCTCTGAACACAATAAATAAGTACATATCCATGACACTAATATCAATTTAGTCGTTGTCATATCACCTTCACTTAGTGTCATTATATCACTTAATTATGTATGAACATTGTATTCTTAATGTTGTGTATGCCACGTATGCCCCAGGCTTATAGGTTACAGAAACTCTTATTTCCAATTCTATAGCCCGATATAACACCCTTTTTTTTTTTTTCTCTAGTCATCACCCCAAGCGTGTTATATCTGGTTATGGAGAGCGCATGTCAGGGCGCATTAACTTTTCTATAGAATTGGAAATAGGTGTTTCCTATAGGCTACCATGTGCTGCTTTTCCACTCACTTCTTTCAATTTTATTATTCATTCAATTTTTTTTTTTCACTTCTTTGGTATATTAGTTATATTTAAAATTGAAATTAAATTACATTTTAAATAGATTTATAACATGATTAAGGTAATTTTTTATTGAGGTTATTTTAATAATTATAATAGATATAAGTGTTATTTTAAGATGTGATTATAGAGCGATGGAGATACCAAATCCTCTATTGTCGGCAGTTGATACGGGCTAGGGTTTTATTTGAAGAACCTGTGACTATAACAGAGTTTATCTATCTCTCTCGAACCGCCTTTGTTGACCCCTGATGCCGTTTCTTTTTGGAGACCGTTATGCTTGACCCCGTTTACCCTCCATTGACGCCAACACTCTTGCTCCCGTGATACCGTCGTGACACTACTTGCTCCCTTTTCCACAGTCGGTTCAGCATCGACAATAACGGTTTACAACTCCCAACTGGCATGTCATTTTTGGAATTAGTTATGGAGCTTGATCATGTTGACCACTCAGATGACCCCTTCACTGATGTCTCCATCTGGACATCCCTCCCCCCTGCCCCCACCCCCCCGCACAATCTCGGACGGGCTATTCCCCCACAACAGTGACTTGCCGGATGTCCTTGTGCTTTTTCCATTGATATCGGGTCCCTCCTGCCCGGTCGTTACTCGACTTGAGGACCCCCCCACTCTGCCAACTTTTGCTACTCCTCCCCCATTGCCAACATCCCTACAGTTCTTGGCAAGATGCATAGGTCCTAACCTTACCACTGGCTCCTCGGGTCCTCCACACCCTCCGTCCATCGGCTCACACTTCCCTTCCACTGGCCCTCCAGGTGAACCCTCGGTACTTCCACAAGAAACCCCTTTTGCTACATTTTCGACTCCTCCCTTTGGCTGTTTGCCGACAACCCTCTGATTTTTGAAGAAAACCCTTCTGGGCCAGGATTGAATCCATTGAACCCTCAACAGAGTGGCTCATAGGTGGAAATATTGACAAGGGCCATAGGTCGGGGAAGAAGCAAAAGTGTGTAAAATCTAGGACCTTGGACATTACACTTCGATTGGGGGAAGATATGTAATGGGGCGAAACCATGGACACCACTGATTGAGTCTTGGTCGGTAGGGTTTGCGGGAGGAACTACATCGCAGAAAAGCTTAAACAATGGACAATTGAAATTCGAGGGCATCATATGGCAGAATTGTCGTTTGTACAAACCTTCGTTTGGGGATGGTTTGCGTTGCACTGTGCCGGAGCTAAACACACCAATTGGGTGTTATCTTCCTTTTGGCACATCGAACAAGTACCTGTGCTCCTTAGACGATGGAACCCTCTTTTCGAGCCTCAGAGAGAGTAATTGGGCACTGGACCACTATCGGTCAGATTACCAGGTCTGCCTCCTCACTTTTGGTTTGCTGTCGGTCAGATTACCAAGTCTGCCTGTTCACTTTTGGTCTAAGGACATCTTCAGGCGCATTGGAAACGCCTTGGGCACCTACTTGGAGCAAGATAAATCATATCTGGCCATGGGTATTATGGCACTAGTAAGGATACTAGTCCATCTTGATACTAGGGAGGGGTTGCAAGAGCAAATCACTCTGCACTAGAGACACTTCTCTCGGGTTCAGATCCTCAATTATGAGGGGGTTCCTTTTAAATGTAGGAGGTGCCATAAAGTGGATCACCTTTTTAGGGATTATCCCCAGAATGGAAAAGAAAAGGCAATGAAAAAGGGAAAGACGACCCCTCCCAAGACTACCAAGGCTCGTGAGCACGGCTCCAATACTGAGGCTGTAGCGACAATCATAGATAAGGAGACTTTGAAGAAGCACGAAAAGGCACCATATCAGCCTTCCTCTCCTACTCTGACCAGGGCTAGGGCAGATGCAATGACGACACTATCTTCGGGTATGCCTTTATCTAATTCTTTCTCATTGAATTACTTTGCTTCATCTTGTATTTTTGTATCAACCTCAGTTGATCATCACAGTACTGCATCTTCCTCTCCTCTCCCTAAATCATTGGCTTGATCCCTGCAACTCCCCCCTCTAAGCCACTCTAGCACCCCCCCATCCTTCTCAGAGGCGACCTCTTCTGCCTGATCCTTAGACTCTGATCAGGGGTCTCTCTCTCACTCCTACCCACATCGATCACTATCTCGATCACATCCTCATGATTCTATTGGCATTGGTTTGGTATCCGCCCGCATCCCTCTGAAAGCTCCTCGGGGTAGACCCTCCTCTCTATCCAAGGCCAAGAAATAGGTAGGGAAGGAGGTTTTCTCGAGCCGAGAGCTTGCTATTGACCGGGTTCTTAGAACACAAAACATCCTGGAACCATCACCCCCATGAAGACGATGTGCTATAAATGTCGAGGGTTAGCTAGCCCTAAAAGAAAACTAGCTTTTTGAAGGCTTCTATGTACTGAGATGGTAGATCTCATATTCCTTCAAGAAACCCTGGGTGTAGCCAAGGCCATCACACACCTTCTAGAATCCATGCTACCTGGTTGGTCATTCCAAGCCCTTGATGTAAATGTGCACTCAGGTGGAGTTGCATTGGGGTATAATTCCAGGACTATTAAACTATGTAATATTTGGGGAGGTATTGGTCATATAGGGGTAGACATCTCCTCATCTGAACTTGGCATTGACATTAGACTCATCAATGTTTATTGGTCATGTCAAAACCAAGGAGACTTTTGGGAGCATCTGGTGAGCTCCAATCAACTGCAAATGGACAACCTAATTCTTGGAGGAGATCTTAATTTCTCAATCGGATATTCTGAATCTTGGGTTTAGCATGCCAAAATAGACCCTCTATCTGCTTTCTTTGAGAATATCTTGAAGGACAACAACCTCATCGATATCCCATCTGCGAAATTACAACCTACCTGGAGGAACAAAATAACAGGGGAGGATAGGCTAGCTCAGAGATTAGATCACTTCCTTATCAAAGAATGACTGCTAAATATGTGGTATAATTATAGTGAGTGAGTTAGATCTGAGGAATTATCAGACCACTCACTGACATACCTTGAAATTAGAGGTGGTTTGAACAAACCCAAATCCCCATTCAAGTTCGACTCAACATGGTTAAAAGATGTAGCCTACATTAAATTGGTAACAAATTATTGGAAGTCCCACCCTCCTGCAACTGGTGGGAATATAGCAGAAGGTTTCGCCCATAATCTATGTGAGCTTAAGAAATTATCAAAAAGTTGGGCACACAAAAGGAGACTATTGGATGAACAAACCCTAAGGGACATTGAAATTAAGATCGCTAATATGGAGGATGAGCAAGGATGGGCTTACACAACTCTTGAACAAAAGGAGAAGCTCACATCCTGAGTAGCATAGAGAGGTAAAATTCTAAAGGATAGGGAAGAATCTTGGAGGCTGAGAAGCAAAGCCATCTAGCTTCTTGAGGTCAATGATAACACAAAATTCTTCCACATGTTTTCAAATGGGTGAAAATCCATTAACACCATTTGAAACTTGATAGAGGAGCAGGGCATTAGAGTAAATACTTATCATCAATTAGCCTCCCTAGGCACATCTCACTTCAAGTAGCTTTATAAAGCTGCCCCCAGTGCAAAACTGGTCGAAATCATTAAAGTGGCTCAATTATTTCCTAGGTTCATGGATGAAGAGGATGCAATGGAACTCAACAAGGAAGTCACCATGGGGGAGCTCGAGGCTACCTTGAAATGGTTCAAGTGAGACAAGAGCCCAGGACGAGTTGGTTGGCCGGTCAATTTCTACACTACATTCTTTGAACTTATTGGAGGTGATCTTCTCAAGGTCATTGAAGACTACAAATCATTGGGAGGATGTATGAGGTCTTCAACACTACATTCATTGCACTCATTCCTAAATATGATAATCCTTACTCTTTTGATGACTTCTGCCCCATCTCCCTTTGCAACTGTGTATATAAAATCATTGCCAAGATCATAGCTAATCGCCTTTGCCCCATATTATCCTCTCATATCTCCTCAGAACAATTCACCTTCCTCTAGGACCGACAGATTCACGAAGTTGTAGTAACTGCACAAGAGGTGATGCACTCTATACAAACGAAGAAATTGAAAGGTATGATCCTCAAGGTATAACTCTCAAAATATTTTGATCATGTACGTTGGTTATATATTAGAATGCTCTTAACACATCTTGGTTTTCCCATAGCATTTATACAATGGGTCATGTCCTACATAACAAACATAACTTTTAGTATTCTTATCAATGGATCGACATCACCCTTCTTTCATTCAGAAAGAAGCCTTAGGCAAGGATGCCCTATGTTCCCCCTTTTATTTTTACTCATTATAGAGGGTCTCATGAGACTTATAAGGGAAGAACATAGGATGGGAAGACTATAGGGAATTAGGATCACAGACAGATGCATTCCAACCCATCTACTCTTTGTAGATGATGTGTTTATTTTCCTCAACGGAGGCATTGGGGATTTGGCCGACTTCCAGAACACCATGACAATATTTCGAACTGCTACAGGTATGGAAATCAATAGTACAAAATCCACTCTAGCAGCTTCAGGATGCGCACCTCATGAGATACAATTCACACTCCAAAGATTCCCATTCACTCTTCAATAGATGGAGGATGGTCTTAGATACCTAGGGTACAGATTGAAACCACTTGGATATAAGATAGCAGACTGGGCATGGTTAATCTCTAAGCTAGAGAGAAGGCTCAATATTTGGCACCACAAGTACCTCTCCAAAGAAGGCCAACTAGTCCTAATTAAATCTATTCTTGAAGCTACCCCTATATACTGGATGTCTCTAGCATGGATCCCTCAGAGTATACTCTTTAGAATACAAAACCTCTATTGTAGATTCCTTTGGATAGGAAAATAGTCTGGGAGAATTTTTTCCTGGGTCAAGCGGGAGTCACTTGCACTCCCAAAGAAATGTGGAGGACAGGGAATTAAAAGGATGGATGATTTCTCATCTACACTAGGAGCTAAGCTAGGTTGGAAACTCGTTAGCACCAATAGCTTATGGACAAGAGTGGCTTATTCAAAATATATATCTCCTTTAAATCTGATGGACTGGATCCGCCAATCAAGTTGGAACAAAACTAGGATATCGATCATATGGAAAGTTGTGATAAACTCCATGCCTATTATCCGAGATGGGATCACATGGAAAATACAATATGGCACATTGGTCCACATTGGATTAGATCCATGGATTGGTTGTGGCAACACTCATAGGCTTCCATGGGAGCTTATGCTACACCTCAACAATTTGGGCATTATACACATCAGTCACACTACTGACCCAGAACACACCACCATATTTCACCAGGCATGGAAGACTGCTTGGAGCTTACACATCCCTCAAATTTGGCATCAACAATGGGGGGAATACATAACTTCTTTGTCAGAATCACACACCAGAATTACTGAGGGTGAATATGAGATCATATGAGCACATGCAAAAATGGTTTATACTCCCCTAAGGAAGGATACCTCTATATCGTTGCTATCCATCGACCCCTGTTTGTTGAACATTGGTGGAAACACCTGTGGAAGTTAAAGGTGCCTCCCAGAACAAGGTTATTCATGTGGTTAGTACTGAAGAATAATGCACTCACAGGAGAGAATATGAACAAGAGAGCCCAACATGGACCATCCTGGTCTTGCATTTGCAAGAATAGTTCCAATACTATAGATTATCTTTTCCTTACTTGTCTAATCATAGTGGACCTTTGGAAAACCACCATTATGGCCATCAATTCCCACTATAAATGGCGAGGCATAATTGTTTTAGATGCTTGAAAATCATGGTGGACTACAATGACCTTGACCATAGCTAGGAATCTACTACTTCTCACTTCTTGGACAATCTGGACCGCACGTAACCATTATATATTCCATGAAACCATCCCTTACTGGCCCTCCATCATTGCCCACATTTTGGCAGACTACAACTCCATACTTGACAATGATAGTGGTGCACCCTTTAGGAACATATTCCCTGAGGTCATCAACCGAGAATACCCCTGGGCATACTTTGATGGCTCTGCACAGGATGCAGGATGTGGGGCGGGAAGCTATATTATACCTTACAGACTCGAATTACTATAAAATACAAATGGGTCTGGGAAGGGGAACCAATATTTTTGTAGAGATGATTACAGTAAAACACCTCCTACACTTTGCCTTGGAGAAACACTGTAGGAATATTCAAATCTGTGGCGACTCCAAAATTGTTTACAACTAGATAAATAAATCAACAAATTGTTCTGCATATTCACTGAGACCTATTTTGGAAGAGGCTCATAGGCTGATTGCACAATTTGACCTCTTTGTTTGTCACCATATCTACAGGGAGTGCAATCAAACTATCGACTAGCGTTCCAAGGAAGTTGTGAACCAGCCTCGTGGCACATGGTTGATCCTGGAGTAGAGGGATGATGTCCATTATCAGTTCTATCACCGTCCATATATAGATTATATAACATAAATGGCTTAGATGGAGCTTGTTTTCTCATGTTTATAGTTTTTGTCTTAAATTATCAGCATTATGTATATTTTACACTAGTTGTATATACATGATAGCTATATGTACTCCCTATAAGGAGTTTTTTTATCTCTTTTCGAACAATTTAGAAGACATTCCTCCCTGCACGGAGAACATTGATCTTTTTTGATACCCTCTTTATCCTGATAGGCAACAACCTCACATACAACATATGCGTACATCATCTACAATATGTAATTTTCTTATATTAATGAAAACTATGATTTTTCCAAGGGAAAAAAAGACGTGATTATAAAATATTTATACTTGTTGAGTTATTATTATGCATTAAATTAATAATAATTTTAAATTTGATTATTATGATTTTTGTTTTTTCATTATTAATAGTTATAATAGTCATATTGTTAATAAAATAACAAATTTTGAAAATTCTTAATTACATATAAAAATATAAAAAATTCTTGAAAAAGAATAATATCATTGATATAAACCAGAAAAATAACGATTATTCAATTTAAAAGTGTTGATGTATTTTATATATTTCAAGCAATTTTCTAACTTGTCAATATGTATACCAAAAAGGGTAAGAGACAAGGGACAATCTTTCCTTAGGTTCTATATTAGAATTAATTCTTTCTAATCACCTTCAGTGTTCCTAAACTTCACAATGACATTATGATACAATATTATTGTAATAGTTATTAACTCCAAAGTAACCTTTGGCTCTTCTAATCAATTCCAGAGGTTAATTTTAGGCATCGTGTCCAATTCTTTTCTAAAGACAACAAAGTAATATGGAATATCAATTTTATTGTTGGAACACTTTATAATGATCCTAAGTGTGACAAAGTTGTCCATAAATGAAAAATAACTCTTAAATTTAGCTAAACCTTTAGTTTTTTTTTTGTTTTTTGTTTTTTGTTTTTTGTTTTTTGTTTTTGTTTTTTTTTTTTTTTT